>NJDC01003041.1:275937-287193 GCA_002245475.1 Calephelis virginiensis
CAATCTCACCACCATTTCCTTTCTTTTTCTCAGCGATATCATCAATTACCACTGTCGCGCGATTTGGAATTATGTGTTTTTTTCGGTATTAATTCTTTAATTACTTCGGGGTAAGAAGTAGCATTTATTTTGTATGAGGTTATGTCTGTCTTTCATAGAAATGACTCCAGCAGACCCTTGCTTAATATAAAGACAGACAAAAATGTTATAAATTTGTTTTAATTTAGACTGTTATTTCAGCAATAACAATAAATATACACCTTTTGCTTTTAATTTTTTTTCAATGCAAAGTTATAGAAAAAAAAATAGATTCCATAAGACTTTGAGTTAAGACATCTAATTTTCTTTAAATAAGGTAAAATTGATCATATTTTTTTCCTGTACCCTTCATTTAGTATCGTTAAGTATAGTTACAGACAGACACTTTTATTTTATTACTGTGTATTGTGTGTATATGATAAGATGTAGATATTATTTTTATCATCGGTTTTGGCTGAATTTTATTGCATTATTAATTTTAACACATACTTGTATTTCTCACCAAGTATCTTTAAATTTATTATGCTGTGTATGATTTTTTCTCTTCATATTTCAAAAGTTGTTCTGTTGTACTTAGGGCGAATATAAATAATCATGGCTTTGAATTTGATCCATATTTTTTCGTGTTAGAAATATTGTAACAAATCCGGCTTTGTTATAAACCTTATGGTGTAAGCTTTCTTTTTACAACATCTTGAGGGCTAAACATTAATTGTTAATATTAAAAATATATGCAGACGAACATACATCTTTTACTTAACATTTACACTGCTCACCTTGGTTATCAAACTTGAAACATTCAACTCGGTTATCAAAGTCGTTAAATTTTTTTGACAGTTGCCTATTAGGTATAGTAAGTAGCTTTACGCCCTTATACTAGAAGAGGTAGGCAGAGGTACAATCAAGACACTCGTGTTTACCAGAACACGAGTGTCTTGACACTCGTGTTTACCAGAAATACCACCGCATTCAGAGACGTCAGTTAACATTAAATCTATCATTAAGTCACATTTTTGTTTGAAAATGTCGACTTAATAAGTGATTAAAAGATAATTGATTTCTCTGAGTGAAACCGTTAGTCCCACAGTGTGATAGGTGCCAAACCTGTCGCCAAACGGGCACTTATCCAATACTGAGCAACGTTGAAAAAAATCATTTTTAACCCGAGATTGCCAATACGGACCAACAGACCACAAAGGCGATAAAATTTATAGGGTTTTATAGTAAATTTATTATTTCTAATTGCCATCAGGTTCAAGTACCACCGCACATAGAGAACCTGATCTTTCCTGAGACTCTCAGTCCGGGCTCGCTCGGGGAGTGGGCGGCGGAGAAAACTGATCAGTGCTACTCCCTGGTACTGACTGACGAGAGGGGAGAGAGGAGTTACGGGTAAGTGTTTTTGTTTTGTGAGTTTCACTTGGAAATATGATTATCTTTATGTGTTTATAAAAAAAAAAGATTCTATCGATTCTAAGATCGCCTGGAATGCCACCACCACATATTCCTGCCACAATAAAGTCACGAAGGAAAACAAGCATTAACAGGAGGCATTTTGGTAGTAATGTAATATGTAATCAAGGCTGCAACTTTGAGTCTACCATTTGAACAGAAAGAAGAGAATGGCGAGTACTGACCTTATGGCGCAAGAATAATGTCAGTCGTTGTTTCGTTGTATCATAGTCCAAAATGGTAGACTCTACCTAAGAATTAAATAATTAATAGACTTTACTCCACTAGCGGGCGATGGGGTTTTCACATCCCTGCGATAATAAAACTATATGATTGTCACAAATCTACGCTAGAATAGCGAGGGGGTTATCACTTCCGTATGTCATATATATTATTGGGCTTTGACATCCCTAAGCCACAATAATCTTGTGGTTATACTGATGATAGATTTGTGTAATTTCCCCAGGTACTGCCGTCGGGTACTACCAGAGGGCGCCACTACCTGCCTGCCCCTGTGCTACTGTATGATTGGGAAATACAGGGCTCCTGGGTTTTATTACAAGGTGAGAACATAAACTCATAATGTAATCTGCTACAGATATAATTAAATTCCATTGGCTTTGATGGCCTCTGTGGTCTAGTGGTCCGGTGTTGGAGAATCGAACTTGCGACTTTCGGCTCCCTGTACCGCTGATATTTTATTTAGTTTTATTGTTTTAAGCTTTCGTATTAAGGTCCCAGTTTGAAGCAGTCTAAATTTAACCATTATTCCACTTGATGCGATTAGGCCGTTACAAACTCATGACCTCGAAAAAAC
Source organism: Calephelis virginiensis (assembly GCA_002245475.1). Lineage (NCBI taxonomy): Eukaryota > Metazoa > Arthropoda > Insecta > Lepidoptera > Riodinidae > Calephelis > Calephelis virginiensis. Next base: position 278,246 of record NJDC01003041.1, read on the forward strand.
TGTTGTAAAAATAGGAATCCCTGAATTAATGTGACGTAATTATATTTTTTTTAGATTCTACAAGAGATTGAGTCGCATCACGGCGACTCTGAAGTGGAAATCAATAAAATCCTCCAACAACTCTTCGAAACGGACTTCCCTAATCCCGGTGAACAAATATCCATCACATATACTAGCAAAAGTAACTACATACACGAAAAGTGTGTAAATCACTTGGAAAAACTATATAAGTCCAAAACTATGCCCGATCCCAGAAGAAGTGAGAGTACGTGCAAGGTGTCAGTGAAAACGGAGAGTTTGGAAGCGGAGAGTGAGAAAACGGAGAAACTGGAAAGTGAGATTCCAGATTATTATGATTTGGAAAATAATAACACTAGAACGTGTATACTAAGTTTGGATACTCCTAGGTGAGTTTTCAATGTTTTTTTTATGTTTTTTTCTGTATTTGTTTGAATCAACCCAACCGCAGACGTCGTCGTCAGCAGACTGCAGCGCTGTGTTTCAGCTGTTGAAATAGTTTTTGTGAGATGCATTGCGACATACTAATCACGGGATTGATGAGTTTATATATTTCGGAAGCGAATAAATCCGGGTGTCGGCCTTGACTGCATGAGGTCCGGGGTTCGAATCCCGGGTCGGCCAACAAAAAGAAAATTGGATTTTTCCAATTTTCTATTAAAAAAATGTTGGTCGGGATTGGAAATGTGCCCGGTTGGCGATAGGTTTGCCACCTATCACATTGTGGGACTTAAGTGTCTTCGGCTAGTCGTGGGTGCCTTGGTTGTACCTCTGCCTACCTCTTTGGGGATATGGGCGTGAAGATACTCTCTCAATTTAAAAATAAATTGTAAAAAGAGTAAAAAGTGTAAAACCGATGCGCATAAAATAAATAGTAGTACCATTGTCATTAAATATAATTCTCAGCCCTTGTCGGAAGTTGATCAAAAATTACTTGGGGTCATACAAAAAAATACACAAACGAATTGACAACCTCCTTCTTTGTTAAAGTTACAGGAGTTCAAAATATATTGAGGAAGATGTTTTTTAAACCAGAAGATTTTAATTCCATTTGTATTTTTGTCATTCGTGTGTGTATTACACTACAATCTTTAAATATTCTTTCACAATAATTATGAGTAATGTATGTGTAGCTAAGCAGGTTTGCAAGGAACGTGACACTTATCACGCAATAGTTAATAACGCAATATTTAATGATGAATCGCCTCTGTGGTCTAGCGGCCCAGTGTCGGACTTAACTTCTTGAGGTCCTGATTTGTTCCCGGGTTAGTATATTAAAGTTAGTAGTTAGTATATTAAGAATATTAACGATTATACCTACTATAGCCTTACACAGTATTACATAAATATTACGAAACGGGTACGACATATAAAGAATACAGCGTGTTCACGTTATCACCTGCAATATCAAACGAGGTTTCATTATCACTGAACAATTCAAATCTATAATTTTAAGCAATTTCATTCAGTCGGGCATTACTTTGCGGCACTTCTATTATAATATTTGTTATTTAAACCATTTGCTATCTTTCGAAAAAAAAATATCAAATCGCGATGTGGTACTTAATTAAATGGAGTCGGTTTTGCAGTATTACTGCGATGTTATTAATTTAGTGGAGGTGAGAAATGTTGAATAATTTGATTGACACCGTGTGGTTAACGGTAGCCATTGAAGAAAAAAACTTGTTATATGGCGAAGCTGCGAAAAGAGTTTCTTCCTCTACCAAACAAAAATTAACTAATTTAAACTCAAACCATAGGTGATTGTGCCATCTAAAGAAATAAGCTCATGATAAGCACAATGTATAAATATAAATAGTGTCATCATACAGTGTGGCGCTAGCAATACAACAGCAGTTCCTTGTAAATAGTTTAATGGTATTTTATCTAATCAGTCTAGATATCAAGATTTCAAATAATATAAATGACACTAAAATGTAATAACGATAAATCAACGTTACGTCCGATATAACGAATACATCACTCGCATGTTTTCAATTATTATTCGTAGGCAGTATACAGCAAATTTAAACACCCGCACATCCTCGATAACTATTTAGTGCAGCGGTCGGCAACCTTTTGGCAGGCAAGGGCCACAAGGCAGCAAAATAAACAAAAGGTGGGCCACACTTGCGATATTTACCCTAGTAGCCGAATATACCTTCGTATAATTGGCCATGTCCCATAGAAAAAATTTAAATGGGCGGACATTCACGGACCGCAAGTAAGACGTCCGCGGGCCACGGGTTGCCGACCGCTGATTTAGTGCATTATTATTAAAGACCATCATTTATTTTAATTACGTAGCTATAGAATAAAGTAGCTTTGTCCATAGATTAGTTTGTTTGAGTTAATCAAGAAATCGGTATACCTATCTGATTTTTAATAATAATAATAATTCTTTATTGTACGACATGTGAAATAACACAAAAAAATAGCAATTTTAGGAAGAAATGTACAATAGGCGAGCTTATCTCGTGAAGAGATTTTTTCAGCTAACCCTAGAGAGAAAATTTGAACATAAATTTATTCTGGTTGTAGTGTACAAATAAGCAAATAAAACTAAACTACACTTAACCTAATACATTAACAATTTATGGACCAAAACAATTAAAATATATATTATATTTAATTAAGTATTTGAAAGATAGTGCAACTTCAATTGTTTTTTGAAAGTATATAGTGCTTTACTTCTTCGAATAGAAGAGGGAAGAGAATTCCACAGCCTGATAGCATGAAACGTAAATGTAGAGTAGATATTTTTATTTAAATAGATTTATTCCCACAAAAATAAGAAAGACATCTCTCATCAAGGCCTACTCCAGTTGACAAAGATCCGTCGTTGGCAGTGATTACTGGGATGACGAGGATAGCGTTTTGCGTTACTTTTCCATTTGAAAGAAACATGGTTCTGCTTAATTGCAAACGGCGTAAACGCCACATCGAAAAACTTTATTTAATGACAAGATGATAAAATTAAAAATTATCTGACTGGATTTTAGTAGTGTACATGATCTAAAATGAAATGAAATTGTAATATGTTTAAAAAGAAATTGCTAAAAACCGTCACGTTTTAGTAACAAAGACGGAGAATATAAAATATCGGCCTTTTTTACAAATAATTCTATTCAGGTAATTTTATTTGAAAATGTAATTCACTATTAGTCGTAACTAATCTAACGTAATCGTAACTACTGATACGAGCTAACCTGGATATTTTTTGTAATTCATATAAAAATACAATATCAGCTAGGCAGGTTCGTGCTGATAACTCAATTTCGGCCAGGGTGCTGATTATGTATCTCAGTGACCATCTCAAAATGGATAAGTGTACATCAAATAGTTGTCAAATGAAGTGTTTTATATTTGCTATCTCCAGTGACCAACAGAAAAACAATAGAGACAGTAAACACAAATGACGTCATTTCACAGCTATTTGATGTAAACTTTTCCATTTTGAGTTGGTTGAGCTACATAATCAGCCTCCAGGTTGTGGGTTGGAACTTTTTTTATTCTATGTCCGATTATGATTCATGATTCCGTTATCATAAATATTGCACTAACAATATTGATAACAATAACTACCCGCGTTAACGGAAGGAATTAAAAAAAAAAGGACGAAGGAATTAAAAATTTCGCCACGGGACTTGAATCCTCAGTAGCTCAATTGGTTAGAGCATTCGTCGGCTTGAGACGAAAGGTTACAGGTTCACATCCTGTCTGGGGCGAAATTTTTTCTTTCTTTAAAATTTATAGAAATTTATGCCCAAGCACAGGGCAAGTGCTAAAATAAAAATACGTTATAACAATCAGAGACATATTAAAGGTCGAGTGTGTCCTAGGCAAACACTTCAATGGCGCCCCTCTGATTTTTTTATGAAAATAAAAATCTTTATTTTTCTTTCTGTTAATTTTGTACTTTGAACAAATTTGCATGAAATTTCGTATGAATTGAATACCTACGGTAAAAATGAGGAGTAACCATGGAGTAACATATTTGATCGTTTTTGAAAATTCTACCCCTAATAGAATACAATAGAGTATGAAAGTTTTATATAGAAGCACAGACCAAACCCTTAGGGCTAGAAACTTAAAAATTCACTCAAGTAATTATCTTACGACCGCGGTCAATAAGAAAGGTATTTTCAAAAATTCTAGATGTCCTCGTAAGTTAATGTTGAAAGGTTTACTTATAAAATACTAGCTGTTACCCGCGGCTTTGCTCGCGTGGCATTTAAAATATTTACTGATTATAGTCCATTAACAAGGACTTTCATACAAACTTTCAACCCCCAGTTCACCCTCGTAAGGGTAGAATATCTTGAAACGTCAGTCGTTAGACGTTCAATCGGAACATGTTATTATGTAAGTGTAGGTTATTTTAAAAGAATTATAATTTTAGTATTTTTAACTAATCCTCTTTTAAGTATTGTGCAAATATATTAACTATGCACAACGTACTGGATCTGTTTTGCGGGGCGAAGAAACAGGAACATCAAATCTTCGGTTAGTACCTGTTTCTAAAGACAAAATCGCTTGGGTCATTGATTTATATATGATTTATATATAGATATATATAAAAATCAATGCCACTTTTCGTTGTAATTTTATAACTCAAGAACGGGCTCACCTATCCAAACCAAATGTTCAGGCTTTGTTCGGACTATTTAGTAGATGGTTTATGTGAAGTTTGTATAAAATCGGTCGAGTGGTTCTTCATTTATCACATTTTTTGTTACGAACGAGTTCAATAAATGGCAGATCATTTTGGTAATATCAGCAGTTTTCAGTCAAATTGAAACTTTTTTCAGATGGGAACTGTGCTGTCACATTGATGCTTTTTTGTTGTTTTTTTTCTTTTGTTGTGTTATGTCATTCATGCGGTTATATACGTAGCGAAGCACGTACCGGGCGACTAGTATTTTATATATGTATTTGTCCCACATATTAGACTAAACAAAATCTCTAACCGTGTTCTAGGGATATGTTAAAAAATCATACTCACAGGCTTAGTTGACAAGTTAGGCAGAACACCAACGCTAACTTTGGCAACTAAAGATTGAATGACTTCACGTTGGCTTTCAAACAAAAAAGTTCCACCAAAGTCAGCTCATTCTTTCAAAAGTATAATACACCAGCTATAGCTATAGACAGACACGTCAAACTTTTATCATACTCTCCGCCGTGGGTTAAAAATAATTATTGTTGAATATTTTTTCAATGTTTGGCCCATGTGATGGTAGCGCAACGGTGAATTTAGAGCTTGTAGAGTGAGAAGCTGTGCTCTACATGGAATCTGATAACTTTTTCACAATGCGAGCCATATGGCCTTCTCTTGGCCATATTTTACATGCAAATTTATTTAATATATAAATAAAATGTCCCTAGACAAGTTACATTAATTGAATCTCACCTTAAAATAAGTAAATTACATGCTTGTGTTATGGGTGTTAGTCAACGATACTATTACATAGAAATACTTTCAATTCAATTCAATTCATCTTTATTTGCAGATAAGGTTACCTTTTTTACTTTGATACCAGAATACATTTAATAAACACCCAGACCCGGAAATGCCAACATCTAAATGTTCATCACTCAAAAGCCTGCCCCCGTCGGGAATCGAACCCGAGCCTCGCGGTTCGTCGATGTAGTTAGGCGTGTACGCTGTGGCTGTGGACTTACTTGTGACTTACTTCACTCTTATAGTGAATTATAGATTATAATATTTGCAGTTATATTTTACCTGACTAAACAAGTAACGCCATCAACATCATTTTATGGAATTAGCGGGAGTCATTTCACTATTACTACAAAATAAATGACTGAGTATGATACTATCCTGCTAACAGATGTAAAATGAGCCTTTATTTTGCTAATTCCGCGTAAGTAGTGTAACTGATGTGGCAAATAATCTTCAAAATGACACAGAATGTGACAAGCCTAACAAACGTTTCCACTGCCCACCTCCGCGACCAGAACACGAATAAAAGAAGAGCTCGGGAAACAATATAACTTGTCACGTTCTTCACATGTGACAACCTTACCTAAAGTTCCCACCTCCCACGTATTTTTATTGACATATAAGAAAATAAAAAACAATATATATTTGTCTCCACAACCAAAAACCTTGTAAAGATTTATGCGGGTGTGACCACTTCACTACGACAATGTTTAAATTTCAATTAAGTACATAAACACACACATAGGCTGAATGTAAATATAGTTAGTTACAAATTAACTATATTTACATTTAGCTTCATTTCGCTACAATAATAAAAATATTTAAGTTTACAGAATGATTTAAAAATAAAATGATTTCTAGTTTTCTTTGTATTATACAATTATTTACATGTACCTACTTTAGCGAATCATTCGGTGCAAAAGAAATAAAATAAAAATTACGTGCCCACATTTAAACTTACAAATAACAGGTTTTACGTCGCGCGGCCGTGTCAGGACAGGACGCTTCCAACACTAAACCTCAATCGAACAGTATATTTTATTAATATTCTAATGTAATGTTTTCATATTTAGTATTCTTTACTTGTATGTATTCCTATTACATCGAAATCATGGCCTATTTGTACGAAATTATAAATTGTAGTAAGTACAAACACTCGACCAACGAGGCGATTGATCTTTGATGGGATTTTATTTCTTTTTGTTTGTTTAAGATTACTACTACATATATTTACTAAATAATAAAAAGCTGTGTATCAGCTCGCCCTGAACGGTCATTATATCTGCCTTTCGCCATAGCGTCCATACTTACCATTGTTATGTTTCGATGTATATGTTTACCTACTTCTGCCTTAAGATCTCGGATTTTAGATAGCGACGCGCTAGTGCTCTCTAGTAAATGATAGTGATAACGACGCACCAGCAATACCTGTGGCAGCAAGTCGCCTATTTTTTCGTTTTCTTTGTAAATAGCGGTATATAACACTAGCTGCTACCTGCGGCTTCGCCCGCGTTTTCACAGAAACCCGGTGTGCGATCGGGATTAAAAATAGCCTATATGTTAATCCAGGTCACAATCTATCTGTCTTCCAAATTTCAGACAAATCCGTTCAGCCATTCGAGCGTGAAAGAGTAACAAACATCCATACATCCATACTTACAAACTTTCGCATTTATAATATTAATAGGATAGGATAGGATTTCTTTCGAAGAAAACCATAGTAATGACATTTGAAAGAGATGTATTCAGGAATGGATGTAAGAGTTTTAGTCTAGATGTAGAACAAGTAATGAAATTGTACATCTAGTGGTTTTAGCAGGGATGGAAGGTACATGGCGAAAGTTAATAGACGAGAGTGGAGGGAATAGCGTGAGTGGAGCGCTGGGTAAGCTATTTTAAAGTGAGGTTTTGGGAAAAGTTGCTACAATTCTCAAACTCGTTGAAACGCGTATATTTATTTCCAGATTTTTTTTATCTTTACCTCCTCTCTTCTACGTCTGCCTTACTTTTCGGTGATACGAGCTAGAAGATACTTTTTATTTGTCAATAACAAAACTAAGTTGCAAATAAATACACATTTATGGACAAATTGAGCTAAAGCCCGGTGAAGTTGTAAAAACCGCAAGGTTGGCACCACATTAGTCATTCCAAAAAAAAAAGGACAAATTGATCTAACTTTTAAGTCGGCCAATTTATATGATTGTGCTGTGGGTGTCCGCCTACGACAATTATACTTATTCAGTAATAAAATGCCATTTGGCAGTCAGTACTCTTTGCTTACTTTGACTTGGCGTGAAGATATGTATGTATTGTGTTTCCTGCCTATAGGTACGAGTTCAATTAAAACAAGTTAGTAATTTATATAGACATTTATATCAAAAATATAAATCGATCGAATATTATAATAATTTATTAAGTTTTTTAGATATACAGCAGATATACAATGCGAATGTGGATGGATGTAGGTACCCGGGGAGACCAAGGCTGACATTTCACGATCAGATCAATCGGATATCATCCGAGGGTGGTGTCAAGAGTCTCCGAAACCGGCGTGTTTGTATGAAAAGGGTTATGAATGTGAAGGAAGCAAGACAGGTTTGTCAGGATCGTGAGGTCTGGCACTCGATACTCTCTGCCTACCCCGTAAGGGACTTGGCGTGAAGATATGTATGTATGTATGTAATTAAGTTTTTTTCTATAGTGTAATTTATTAGGTTTGGTTTTAAATCAAATGTATGCCGAGTAGATCCAACAGAAAAAGAATATACACAAAATACTATGTGTTTACGAATATATATGAGTTCAATTAGATATTTGTTGTTTATAGTTAAATAAATAAAATCTGAAATTTTTATTCATATTCAACAAAGTGTTATATTGTAAAATCTTAAATAATATTGTTGGGTGGCTTTCGCTATTTTAAACGGGCACAAAAAAATAGCATATAACAATATCAGGTACTAAACACTCTTACCTTTCTAAGAATGACAAGAATGAAACTCGAAACTACGCCAACACAATATTATGGTTACGTTTTAAAAAATCTGATCCCTGGCTTGAATTTGGCCTCCAATTTTAAACAACGAAAATTCCCAGACACGAGAAAACGAATAAAATGAAAATATCACTTGTCCTTGTTTAATATCAACGGACGCGCGCTTGCAAAAAGAAAACAATTTTTAAGTAATTACCACTTCGAAATGTTATACCTACTTGAAAAATAAATCTGTAACGAAAAATATATAAATTGCACATGTTTATAACTAAATCACTTATGTGAACGTAAAAACATGTTTCTAAAGCGGGTAACTTCATGAAGTAACTATAGTGTGCGCGCACCTTAAAATTTCTGTGACTTTTGTGTGACGGAACTTTAAATTTCACTCTAATCATTTTTCATAACGCGCCTAAAGAAGTATAACTTCAAAACTTTCATAATGGAAGGGTTGGTGTACATGTCCAATTT
>NJDC01003041.1:290239-319523 GCA_002245475.1 Calephelis virginiensis
TGTGACACGAGAATTTTATATATAAGATTTGTCCCACATATTAGACTCAACAAAATCTCTAACCGTGTTCTAGGGATATGTTAAAAAATCATACTCACAGGCTTAGTTGACAAGTTAGGCAGAACACCAACGCTAACTTTGGCAACTAAAGATTGAATGACTTCACGTTGGCTTTCAAACAAAAAAGTTCCACCAAAGTCAGCTCATTCTTTCAAAAGTATAATACACCAGCTACAGCTATAGACAGACACGTCAAACTTTTATCACACTCTCCACCGTGGGTTAAAAATAATTATTGTTGAATATTTTTTCAATGTTAGGCCCATGTGAAGGTAGCGCAACGGTGAATTTAGAGCTTGTAGGGTGAGAATCTTTGCTCTACATGGAATCTGATAACTTTTTCACAATGCGAGCCATATGGCCTTCTCTTGACCACATTTTACATGTAAATTTATTTTATATATAAATAAAATATTCACAAATTGAATCTCACCTTAAAGTAAATAATAAAAACAAAAATAAAAAAAATAAAAAAAAGTACATGCTTGTGTTATGGGTGTTAGTCAACGATACTATTACATAGAAATACTTTGATACCAGAATACATTTAATAAACACCCAGACCCGGAAATGCAGACATCTAAATGTTCATCACTCAAATGCCTGCCCCCGTTGGGAATCGAACCCGAGCCTCGCGGTTCGTCGATTTAGTTAGGCGTGTACGCTAGCCACTCGATCAACGAGGCGATTGATCTTTGATGGGATTTTATTTCTTTTTGTTTGTTTAAGATAATACTATTACATATATTTACTAAATAATAAAAAGCTGTGTAGCAGCTCGCCCTGAACGGTCATTATATCTGCCTTTCACCATAGCGTCCATACTTACCATTGTTATGTTTCGATGTATATGTTTACCTACTTCTGCCTTAAGATCTCGGATTTTAGATAGCGACGCGCTAGTGCTCTCTAGTAAGTGATAGTGATAACGACGCACCAGCAATACCTGTGGCAGCTAGTCGCCTATTTTTTCATTTTCTTTGTAAATAGCGGTATATAACATTTCTTTCGAAGAAAACCATAGTAATGACATTTGAAAGAGATGTATTCAGGAATGGATGTAAGAGCTTTAGTCTAGATGTAGAACAGGTAATGAAATTGTACATCTAGTGGTTTTAGCGGGGATGGAAGGTACACGGCGAAAGTTAATAGACGAGAGTGGAGGGAATAGCGTGAATGGAGCGCTGGGTAAGCTATTTTAAAGTGAGGTTTTGGGAAAAGGTGCTACGCCTGAAAAGGTGAAACGCGTATATTTATTTCCAGATTTTTTTATCTTTACCTCCTCTCTTCTACGTCTGCCTTACTTTTCGGTGATACGAGCGAGAAGACGCTTTTTATTTGTCAATCACAAAATTAAGTTGCAAATAAATACACATTTATGGACAAATTGATCTAACTTTTAAGTCGGCCAATATGATGATGCTGTGGGTGTTCGCCTATGACAATTATACACATAAATACAGTAATAAAATGCCATTTGGCAGTCAGTACTCTTTGCTTACCACCTAAGGGACTTGGCGTGAAGATATGTATGTATTGTGTTTCCTGCCTATAGGTACGAGTTCAATTAAAACAAACAAGTATTTTATATAGACATTTATATCAAAAATATAAATCGATCGAATATTATAATAATTTATTAAGTTTTTTAGATATACAGCAGATATACAATGCGAATGTGGATGGATGTAGGTACCCGGGGAGACCAAGGCTGACATTTCACGATCAGATCAATCGGATATTATCCGAGGGTGGTGTCAAGAGTCTCCGAAACCGGCGTGTTTGTATGAAAAGGGTTATGAATGTGAAGGAAGCAAGACAGGTTTGTCAGGATCGTGAGGTCTGGCACTCGATACTCTATGCTTACCCCGTAAGGGACTTGGCGTGAAGATATGTATGTATGTATGTAATTAAGTTTTTTTCTACAGTGTAATTTATTAGGTTTGGTTTTGAATCAAATGTATGCAGAGTAGGTCCAAACAGAAAAAGAATATACACAAAATACTATGTGTTTTCGAATATATATAAGTTCAATTAGTTAATTGTTGTTTATAGCTAAATAAATAAAATCTGAATTTTTTATCCATATTCAACAAAGTGTTATATTGTAAAATCTTAAATAATATTGTTGGGTGGCTTTCGCTATTTTAAACGGGCACAAAAAAATGGCATATAACAATATCAGGTACTAAACACTTTTACCTTTCTAAGAATGACAAGAATGAAACTCGAAACTACGCCAACATAATATTATGGCTACGTTTTAAAAAATCTGATCCCTGGCTTGAATTTGGCCTCCAATTTTAAACAACGAAAATTCCCAGACACGAGAAAATATCACTTGTCCTTGTTTAATATCAACGGACGCGCGCTTGCAAAAAGAAAACAATTTTTAAGTAATTACCACTTCGAAATGTTATACTTGAAAAATAAATCTGTAGCGAAAAATAAATAAATTGCACATGTTTATAACTAAATCACGTATGTGAATGTAGAAACATGTTTCTAAAGCAGGTAACTTCATGAAGTAGCTATAGTGTGCGCGCACCTTAAAATTTCTGTGATTTTTGTGTGACGGAACTTTAAATTTCACTCTAATCATTTTTCATAACGCGCCTAAAGAAGTATAACTTCAAAACTTTCATAATGGAAGGGTTGGTGTACATGTCCAATTTTGTCAATCAGTCGAGAGACTCTGGTTCGATTTCCGACTGAGGCAAGCATTTCTGTTATGAACTTGGATGTATTCATTTTTAGGTTTTACTTATACTACAGACTTTATTTTTTGGAAACATATTAAATGTGAAATCTTAACGCAAAAGACGCTTTTAGTTGTGCCCGCATGAAATAGCGGAGACCCTTAATAAATTAATAGGCGGCTAATGTTGTAGCTCAGAGTTCTTAGAGAACTCAAACTGTTCGGTGGTGATAGCAGGCTTCGACAATAATAAATAATGTAGTCCTTATTGAATGGCTGTCGGGATAAGGACTCCGATAAACAAAACATATTAAAAACTCCAGAAAATTACGTAAATCGAAACCATTTAATGCATGTTTTGATATTATGGTCACAAATGTAAGATTAACAGGCAAATGTTAGATTAGTGGTTTTGGACTGTACACAAATAATAGCTTAAGTAACTGGCCGTAGTGAGACTTGAGGATGGGAGAAGTTTTTTTATTATTTAATTGAATCAGGCGTTACTTTGCGGAAATCCATGATATACGAGTGTCGTCGTCGTTTGTACGGTACGGTCGAATTCCTGAGGATGCCTCTGTGTAGAGGCGAAACGTACGTCGAGTGCGATTTGGTGTTCTCTGTGGTGAGTGTTTCGACAAAGTTGGCGAAGGACGTGACAAGTGGTTTTGTTTCCCGTGTTCGGACTCTATTTGTGATCTGTCACATGTAAAGAACGTGACAATTTATATTGTTTCCCGATCTCTTCCTATATTCGTGTTCTGGTCGCGGAGGTGGGTGGTGGGAACTTCAGTTAGGCTTGCCACATTCTGTGTCGTTTGGATCATTATTTGCCACAACAGTTACACTGCTTACGCGGAATTAGCAAAATAAAGGCTTATTTTACATCTGTTAGGATGGGAGAAGGTTGATAAATAATTGTAAAAAGTGTTCATGGGTATATGTGTGTGTGCGTCTGTTGTTGTACGTGTTTGTGTGCGTTTAACCGCGATAGTAGTATTTTATGAGCAATATTGTTAGTCCTAATTGTACATTTTAGGTTTTATAAAACTAAATCTATCTCTTTCTTATAACTTAATTTATCCCTTAAGTCCAAATATGTCAACAATAAAAAATATGTATCTTACTATTCATACAAAAAATAACTTAAATTTAACACACGATATACTCGGCTCTTGGCGTAACTTCATTTATTTCAAGATGGAGGCAAGCTAAGCTGGATGCAACCTATACTTAGACATTCGAGTTGTATTTTTTCCAAGTTTCCAAAAACACTGCTAGGAAACTAATCCCATATGTTCTTTCACAGAAAACAACAAAGCTTCCAGCTTCATAATTTTTATGTCAAGGTTATACGTATTCTTTCCCAGGAAACTGCAGAGCGTCTAGTCTTTTATAGACATCTAACATGGTTGGTCTCTCGTGCCTCGAATATTTGGTGCAGTGTAGACCGATGGCAATGAACTCGCGGCACAGTTGTGGGTTCGAGTTGATTGTACCCCGCAGGATTCGGTCTTCCATGGTTCCTGAAATCGTTTATTTATATCAGCCTTTCCCAAAGTGGGCGACCCCCTTGTGGGCGCTGAAAGCCTAGAGGGGGGCGGTATAAATCTTGAAAAAAATGTTTTTTTTTTAAACTAGGCGCAACAAATATGTTATTGAGGTTATTGACAAGAAAAAAACGAGGGGGGGGGGGTGCTACAAAACAACTGATTTTCAAAGTGGGCGTTACATGAAATAAGTTTGGGAACCTCTGATTTATATTAACAGATGTTGTCCGAGCCTTCGCTTCGTTATTAAGGTTCATATTTTTTTTCTATTTTCTTTATTTCGACATGCCAACAGAAATACACACACAATATTACAATATAACACTTAAAAATACACGAATGTTTGTATGTATGCCAATAACAGGCATGCACAGCATTCTTAATAAAAAATATCAGCCAACATGTTGTTGCAGATGATATAACATCACTTAATACACCTAATAGTGACAAAACTAATGGTAATGCTAATACAATTACAACTTAAAGGTAAATGAAAATAATGTTATGCAGAAAATAAACTTTTTTTGAGACCAAGACAAGTGTCATTAAAGATATCTAAATCTTTGGCCATACCATTTGCTCGATTATAGTCCAGACAAATTTTCGACAGAGGAGAGTATTTTCGGAGATTTGTCCTACCAATAGGAACATTGAAGATTTTTGTTTTCGGGTACAATTATAGGTGACATTAACATAAAATGATAGAGTCGGCAGTTGAAGCTCAATTTCGCGGTTGGGTGGAATACGATCTATAGTAGTATCTTCACGCCCATATCCCCGAAGAGGTAGGCAGAGGTACAACCAAGGCACCCACGACTAGCCGAAGACACTTAGTCCCACAATGTGATACGTGGCAAGCCTATCGCCAACCGGGCACAATTCCAATCCCGACCAACATGTTTTTTTTTTTATTAGAAAATTGGAAAAATCCAATTTTCTTTTTGTTGGCCGACCCGGGATTCGAACCCGGGACCTCATGCAGTCAAGTCCAACACCCGGACCGCTAGACCACAGAGGCGATGAATACGATCTATACCACAAAAAAATATGAATTTTGCTGAACACAGTACATACATATAAATAGGGAGTGAGGGATGTGGCTGTAATGAGATGAGAAAAAAAAATTTTTTTTTACTTAGTCACATAATTATATAATTAGTCATAAACTAAAGGTGCCGATTATAATAACTGGCAGGAATGGCCAGACGAAGAGTTTTAATATTTTAAGTCGATAGACAACAGTTGTTCGTTTCCACCAGTGACCTGCTTTGTCGCTAACTTATATTTAAATAAAATATGTATTAAGCTAAAATTACCAAAATCGATCCCCTCCTTCGTCAGCTGATGCATATAGTCACTAAGCAAAGGCACTGATCTTGTCTTGTCCATAGCCGACATCGCTGTTGCCATTTCCACCATGACCACGCCGAAGCTGAACACGTCCACAGCTGGGGACAGACACCGTGACCGGAGATACTCGTCTGGGAGGTATGGACGGGTACCGTGCACTCTGGAAAATAACAATGAACAAGTTAGTAAAGATTGAAGGAACATTACTTATCGTTGACACAATAACATACTCATATATTATCCTACTAAGATATTTTAATAATTATAATTGTACCTGTTTTTTTTTACACACTTTATTAGTATATTTTTATTTATTCGTTCTAAGTTTAGCTATAGTTAGTTGTTTTGTACACGATGCCTTCCATTTTATTTTCACAGCTTAATTTTTTTTGGGTTGGCTGGAAGAAATTTCTTTAGTTAGAGGTTAACTCGCCTTTTGTGCATTTTTAACTTCTCGTGTATTTTAGTTTTTGTGTGCAATAAAGTGTTAAATAAATAAATAAATAAATAAAGTATGTATGACGCACAATCAAACTAGTATAAGAGCAGTAAAACTTCAAAATACCCACTACAATTTCAATAATCGCGTACTTCGTCTAAGTACACAAAAATTGAGTATTTTTCGCGGGAATACTATCATAAGATACAAATTTGGTGGTAATTTGACGACCTCGTATGTACACTCTTTCAAATAAAGAAAATAATTTTAGAATCGGCTCAGAAATTACGGAGAAATTTAACATACATAAATGTTTGCTCACCACAATGTATGAATTTTTATTGGTATGCTATAATATTTTTGTAACAACTTCTAAACACACATATTTCGTAAATGAATAATTTGCGTCGCTGTATTACGATCGGGATGTTAGTTAGGCTTATACTGCAAGTCTACCGGCTACCCTTACCCCGGAACATGGCAGGAAGAAAAAGTAAGGCGGTGAATTACTACCCGGGCAATCTGGTGCTCAGCATAGAGTGCCCAGTTGTTTTGTTGGTAATGCCTATTTAACCTGTGCTCGCCTTTCACGAGCTTCTTAGCAGGTAGGTACTACAGGTAGGTAGAGGGTCTACTCTACACAAGAGTCACGGACCAACACAGGGAAATATACGTAAAGTAGGTTAAGTATTTAAGTATTACCCCCTTTTGGTATTACCCCCTTTTGGTATTACCAAAATCGTTGCAATTTAGAGGTTAAAGTGAATAAGCAAGAAAGTGTTTTGGATCGAAATAAAATGATTAAATTTTCTAATTTTTTATGTTTTAATTTACCTAGGGTTAGGGTAGGGATTAAATTGGGTTTTTCCAATTTTCTAATAAAAAAAAATGTTACTCGGGATTGGATATGTGCCCGGTTGGCAATAGGCTTGCCACCTATCACATTGTAGGACTTAGTATCTTCGGCTAGTCGTGGGTGCCCTGGTTGTGCCTCTGCCTACTCCTTCGGGGATATGGGCGTGAAGATACTCTCAATTTACCTAGTCTATAGACGACATATTGTATTTTTTTTTCAAACCAATTCCCCTATTTAGTTTCCAATAAATCCCCATTTCCCTTTGGTCATCGCAACACCCGTAAACGAATGGACCCATTTTGCCAATTCTTGTTTTGTTGTATAAGTTATTATCAGGTGAAAGTACATATGAGAAAAGAACAATATTCATAGTTAGAACAAGGCATCGTCTGTCCGTTAAGTTATTATTTAAAAAAATGGTGAACTTTTTTGCAAGAATAGTCTGATTAAAGCCAATATATACATATACCTTGAAACCTTCAAATGTGTCCTGTCTTCACCGTAAGGTCCTTTCCTGGCAAGTCCAAAGTCCCCAATCTTGGGAGTAGAGCAATGGTCCAGCAGAATGTTTGCCGGCTTTATATCGCCATGGATAAGGGGGGTGCCCGCCATTGTGTGTAAATATTGGAGACCTCTGGAATGTTTCGAATAAACATTTTATTAATTATTTCTATAGTATATATAGTCGTTTTCATTACTTTAACCTATCTTAGATATTCCATTAAATCTTGCAAGTTTAATTTCTCACACTTGTTGCAAATTAACTTGAAATATTTTTCCAGGGTTCGATTGAGTTGAAAATTGGTACAAATTTACCACTAATGTAAACTAAAACTAACAGCATAGACAAAGTTTCAAGTCAATCGAACTTAGAAATTAAGTTATATGTATATGGTGATTACCATATACATATAACTTAATTAAGATTCACTTGAAACTTTGTCTATGCTGTTAGTTTTAGTTTACATTAGTGGTAAATTTGTACCAATTTTCAACTTAGAAATTAAGTTATATGTATATGGTGATTACCATATACATATAACTTAATTAAGATTCACTTGAAACTTTGTCTATGCTGTTAGTTTTAGTTTACATTAGTGATAAATTTGTTGCGCGCTCTATAAACTAATTTTAAGTTATGGTTATGTTCTTTCAAGTACAAGATAGTAATAGAAAGAGACAAAATATGTTAAGTGCTGACAGATGAGCTTGTACAGTCCTACGGAATTTTAATCATCCCTCGAAAAACGTTGATCAACAACGTCATGAGTTGACATGACCGGACTGGTCTGACATGTCTAAAATGATACAATTTTTTTCTTTTTGTTTCATTGGACAAATATAGCAAACATTTAAATTAGTTGGTGCTCACCAGAATTACCACCTATAAGTGTTAAACTAAACACCGTAATGTTATCTAACACCATATATATTATTACAAGAGTTATTATTTCTTTGAGTTATAATCTTAAGGGCAAGAAATGGAAAGGTTTGGTTCACAAATCTCAATAAACTACATAAACTACAAGTAACAAAATTAACATAACGCTATGGAAAGAAAAATAATAGTAGGCTACAAGTGTGGCAATGTAAAAAGCACGAGTGTAAGTAAGCAAGTGTGCTGAAAACAATATTTACCTGGCAACTCCGTGTGCTATGTTATACCGTTGCGTCCAACATAGAGGCGGATGTTGTGTTTTCAAACGTAATCTTTGTTCCAAAGAACCACCCGCCATTAACTGGTAGACAAGACACGTTTCCGGACCTATTTAAACGAGTATAATTAGTAATTAAAACGAATATAATATGAAATTATTGAATTATGAAAGATTTATGTTCAAACAAGGAATTTGGGGTATTCATAAATTTTCAAAGCTTTCAAATTTATATCTACAATTAAATAAAATTGGAATATCTGTAATATTAAAATAACTGCTTTTTATTACACGCATGTAAGTGTATACATGGTACATATACCAATATAACATTTTTTACAAAATTTATGTATCTATTTGTTTCGACTAATCTCTGAAAAGCCTCGACAGATGTTGACGAGATTTTCACTGACAGCTGATGTAATAAAGATAACGCCCACTGTTGACGGGGCAAGGCATGTCAGGCCGGGGCGCAACGTATTGCAAAGCACACTGATGCGGGTCGGGCCGCATCGCACCGGTGGAGTTTTGTTAGTTAGTAGTAGAGTAGAGCAAACAAATAGAGAGGCGACTCGGGATTAAAATCAACAAGTATGGAAAGTGGCGCCTTTAGTAGTTGTCATGTGAAACTTTAGCGTTAAAATGCCATGAGTGCTCTATTCTTAATATCAGGGGTGGAAACTGATACGACGGTCAAAAATACTGATTTTACTGTGTGTGATTTATATTGTGCCAAATTATTTCTTGTTAAGATTTTGATGCAAATAATATCTACACTAAGTAAGTCGTAGCAGTTTATGTCTGTATGAAATGTGACAGTATCTAAACTTATTGAGTTACTTTGTGTGATAAGAGTTTTAAATTTACGTTTGTTTCTATGACGAGTCTCAGAAAATTTGTTATGTTTTTTGCCTTGATATTTCATAAGTTTTAATATGAATTTTTTATCCAATCTATTGGCTCAAGCCAGCCAGGGTCTACTGAAATTCCCCCCGATCATAGAAGACCTCGCCACGTGTTATCGGATCCCCCGGACCCAATAACCGCGGCAAACGCTATTATATATATTATATCCCAACTCCAAACCGGAACACGACAATCTCACATCACTTTAACACAACACTACACCGTCGCCGCCGGTCTCGGCGACGAAGACCTCTCTTGCGCCCGGCGCCTAGCGCCGAGCGTCGAGCCACAAATACTCCTCCACCAAGTTCACCCAGTAACCAGAACGCAGCACCAAGTCGAGGTACGGTCTCCCGGGAGACAGCCCTTGGTGCTGGCGTTGTAGGTAACAGCCCAATCCATCTAAATAATGATGTCTCGGGCTGAGCACTCTGCTCGGCCCACAAAGTTCGGTGAAGTTGTAAAAAATCGTAAGATTAGCAACAAATTAGTCATTCAAAAGAATAAAAATAAAAAAAGGGTCTACTGAACCATCCAATGGGGTCACCATTGGATGGTTCAGTAGACCCTGCCTGTGGGGTTAAATGAGCCATACGAGTTGTGCCATTGTTAGGTAAATTTAGTATAGTTAAAAACATATTTTCTAAGTTTTTTGTCCTAATATGTGGTTGAATGAATGAACTACCGACTTATGAATAACTCATTTCTTATTTTTGCTTCGAATGGACCTCAAGCTAATTTGAACAAAATCCTGTTCAAATGACCCCACTCTGCCCTGCCTCCTACTTGGTCGAGCGGTTAGAGTACACGCATAACTCCAACGCCGATCAACCACAAGGTTTGGGTTCGGTTCTCGACAGAAGTAGACATTTGTGTAATAAGCATCGATGTCTACATTTCCGGGTGTGAGTGTTTATTTTATATTTTCGGTTATCTATTTAAATGTTTCTGTGTAATAGTATCTTGATAAAATAAAAAAAATTGATATAAATAACAGTTGTTTAAAAACTAACGAAGTTTCTTTCTATCCAGCTGAACTAATAATTTTCTATTCCTAAAATCCAAAATAAGTAGATTTTACGAAAAACAAACATTGCCTTGATTGAAGTGCGGGGTGCTGAGTTTCAATTGTTTTAAATACTTAACAAAAATTGAGGAACAATAAACATTATAAAATATGTTATCGCGCACCCCACACTTAACACGATAAAACGATTTTTGTTAATCACATTTTTTTTCGTAAGAACTCATAAAAAATATAGTAATATAATAAAACATTTAAATAAAATTATTATTTATTTCGTAATATTTAAAGTAAAAATACTCAAGATATATTATTACACCATAAGAGTGTACTGTATTGCACCGTATTCTGTACATCGAAGATATTTACAAAAAAAGAGATAAATACAGGCGATGAAAAAGAGGAAACAGAACACAGTTTTAGACTTTTTGTCTATCTGTCTGTCTGACTGTATCATGACCGCGATTTACGCATAATCTATATACATCCGTAAATATATTGTCCGAAGTAGTTTTTTTCGAAGCCACAAGTTTCATGGTTTTGAAATTACTGACATAACGACATTCAATATAAATTGATCTAATAGCCTGAAATCCAAAACGTAGAGAAACATTTGAACATACAGATTATCTTTAATATGCATACATATTTTCAGGGCAAGTCCCCCTGCACGATGCAGAGAGTCTGGAGTCCCAAGTTCACGATTTTCGCCAGGTCGGCTGTTTTAAAATAAGTGTACTGTTCCCAATGTCTATTTTAAATAATAAATAAAGTATTTACAACAATTGAATTATGGCAACTATCGTCCATATGGCTATATGGCTAGATATGAAAGCTTTTTTTTAGTTTTTTAATTATTTCTTATTTTTGCAGTTTCCGTTTTAGCGACAAAAGTGTATAGTTACGAAAAACCGATTATGTAGGAGGTGCATTATATGATATAAATTTGTTGTTACTGATTAATGTTTTTATAGTATTGAAATTCAATTAAGCAAACATTTTTTTCTCATGAAATTAACGATAATGCGTGAAATTCGAAGTAACAGTAACAGAACAAGTTCTTGTAGAAAGGTAATTTAGAAACTTACTGAAAAGAAAAATATATTATATTCAGGGACTCTCACTACAAAAGCGTAAAAATATTTTTTGCCACCTCAATCTACCAACTACTGGTCTGACCTGATTTATACCAACCCGTGATCCTCAAAATACTGACTTTACTGCCCATTTTCCACCCCTGTAATATTGATATCGTGATCTTTGGTCAATGTAGGCCGCGGCGGGGTATGGTAGCGGGGTGCCGCGCCGATGCGGCGCGGCACAGTGGGCGGTGCTCCACACAAAATGTATGCAAGCGATCTATGCGGATTATTGCGCGATGCGCTTTGTCCCGGCCCGTCCAAATGGGCGCTATCCTATAAGGAGTCACTTAGTCAACTAATTTAATTTTAGAAAAAGGCTAAATTTACTCAACAGCTTTTTTGTTGAATGACTATGGGCTCAGCTAGTATATTATAAAATCGTAAAATAATTATAACTATAAAAGTTGTTTTAATAAAATCTGAAACAAGAACCTTAGAACTTATAAAGATAACGATATAAATTTTCATTACGAGTGAGTTGAACTACGGACTTACCTCCAAAGCTATAACCATACAGTGGCAGAATGTTGTCGTGTCTGTATTGATTTGGGCACATTTCTCTGATCAACTCTTTATTTTTACCTTCGTTATCTCGAAGCCTTTTAACTGCCACTGGTAGTAACTTCCATACACCTATAACATTAAAGATTTTATTCAATTAGTCAGCTAGATATTTTGGTCATAAAAATATTAATTCGACTAAGTCGATGATACTTTAATTCTAATGAACTGTTTAAATTTTGGTGAACCTAAAATCTATCTTTGCGTATTGTATTTATGGTTACTGATTTTTAAAAAAATGTAATAGATCGAGGTTTTAAGGAGATACGCGTAGCTTACAGATTTCTTAGATGGTGGGTACCTTTGGCCTTTTTGCTTAAGGTTCTTTAGCTTCAGCGTGAATTAGTGAAGAACTTGGTTCCCAAGTTACAATATACTTAGTAAAATATATTTATTAGTACGTAAGTTTCAATATATATTAAATTTAAAATGACCTTTAAAAACCTGGCCGAATCCACCTTGACCTAATACATTGGAAGGGTTCCAATTATCAGTGGCCTCCCTCAGATCATCATATTTGAGCATGGGTATAGCAGACACACTCCGAAGGAACTCATCATCCAAACCGTCAACCTTACCATCTTGCAATGATGACGAATTCTGAAAAATGATAACCTTATTAGTTCTAGGAAAGCAAACAAGCAATGAGACTAAAGGATCGTCAGTAAACATGTTGCGTCACGTGTAGACGCCGATTTTTGGTGTCTATAGCATTTGTGGATGTGTATTTCTTGCCATCGGAATATCTGTCAGCTTCTAATGTTAAAAGGCAAACTTTTCTTTATGAACAGTTACTTTGCTCTTTGCTTTTAAGACCTTTACAAAATAGTGAAGATGTATACTGTGCGTTGACGACCTATGGCTGGACGTTTAAGCCTCTGGCGTTTAATTTAACCGGAGCCCTCTAATCTGGAGTAGTAGAATAATCCAGGACAGATTCAAACAGCAGGTGATGGGACAGTCCTTACACCAAAAACACAACTAATAAGTACAAAAGTAGTGGTTAACCTCGATTTTATTTAGATTCTTATTTAAAGTCCTTCAATAATCTATATCTACATGAAAATGTAGTCACTTGTTTTGCAAAGATGTTTCTAGTAGTTAATTAATCTTGCTACGCTTGCTGTGACATATTGTGGTAGAATGGGTGATAGAATTAATCCACCTTGAAGTTCGAGGGGTTACCGTAAAGGCCACCTACCAACCGTGACATTTGAACTCAAATTGGACAGGGGACAGGAATTGGTGTGACGAACATAGACGTCTTTACTACGGGGTCTAGGTGTTTGTTAAATATATATTCCGCTAGCTAAGTATCTTTTGAAAGGAAGTGTATGGCGCGGTACACGCATTGAGCGAGAATCGAAGTCGAAAAAAACTATAATAGTGTCATAATAGCAGTAGTGGCACTCATACTAGGTAGTATACCTAGTAGCAGTTGAATCTTCACGCCCATATCCCCGAAGAAATTGACAAAGGCAAAACCAAGGCACCCACAACTAACTGAAGACTCTGTCCCATTATATGACAGCCGGCAAGTCTATCGCCAACCAACCAAAGTTAGTATATCTAGTTTACTTTAGAATAATAAAGCGGTTTTTATGTATGTTATTTCGTACAGATCACGCCATTTACATTATGAGTTATAGGTAGCATAACGAGCTATAGAAAGAAGCGTGTCAAGATTTTCCTCGACACTTCTTGCTTCTAACTTCGATCCAAACGGGGGACCATTCACTTCACACGCCGGATTTAACACCCGCCGCAAAAAGAATGGTGTTACAAGGTTGACGTTATGGTAGGAGATGAATGAATTATACGTCACAAAACTGCTATGTCGCAAGATTGTTCAGGGACGTCATGGTACGAAATGTCGATGTAGTATTAAAACATTCCTGATTTAAGGGCTTTTGGTAGGCCCCCTGTAATGTAAAATGAAATGATGGCACGGAAAATTAGTTAGACTACAACCAAATGTTGAGACGCTCCCATGTCTAACTCCTCGAACTGTTTCAATGCATTCTCATGTAGAGTACGTAACATATTCTGTATTTTATTATAATGGTAAAAAGTACAAGTTGTATACAAGAAAACTACTTACTCTGGTTGCACCTGAATTTGATTCTTCTGTAGGCAACAGTCCAAATTGCAGTTTGCTAGGTGTTGGCATTTCAATGCCCTGAAAGTTTAAGCAATACTTACATTATATATTCCACATTACGGGAAGGTTTATTATTTCAAAATCATAATTGAAAAAAAAGTATGTTAGGAATTATGTTAACACGTTAACAAGATAAAATATTTTATATATGTTGTTTAGCCATTTTTACCACAAAATAACATTAAAATTTTGACGTAAAATCTCAAGATTTTTGAGAGAATAGCCTTAAAGGCTCGTCTAATACACATTTCTGAAAGTATCAAGATAATATATTATTACTTAAATTGTTAAATTGGTGATACTGTAATCTGTGATCACATATTAGAAAGTTTAAAATATATTTTATCTAGTTTTACGAAATTTATAATGAACCTCACACCAGTAGAATAAAGAAAAGTACTAGTTTGTGAGGAATTCTAGAAAAAAACGAAAATATATTATAACATTAAACGTAATACATAAGTACGTATTTAATAACTTAAATGACCCTTTTCATTATACACTCTCATTTAAAGTTGTAGATATGTATGTAAGGGAATTTTAGAATGTACATCAAGGTGAGGGGACTGTCTACTGCCGACTTGAACTGGTTGGTCTATCATCGCATGGACAATCTACCATGCGGCCTGGTACTCTACTCCAGATACTAAAAGATAAATTAAATAAGAATGACCAAATTAGTTTAGTTATATTTAGTACCTTTTCTAAGAGCATCACTGGCAAAGGAAGTGAGCTTTCACTGCCATCAAATTTTTGAGTATTCTGTTTCCTTAAATTACCTGCAATTGAATGTTGGTATATTAATATTTAATTCTAAGCTGTGCCATTTCATTATATTTTGGAAGGCAAAAAAGACTTGCAGATTAAAGATGTAAAAACATAAAACCTCAGACAAAGTATATAATCTTTTCAATTCAATTCAATATAACAGATACATCAGTCTCTAAAACTGGCATTTTTATATGAAACTAGCTGACCCCGCAGACATTGTTCTGCTATATTTTTAATGTGATTTATTTAAAAAAATTGGGGTGAGTCACCCTTATCACTTAGGGGTATGAAAAATAGATGTTAGCCGATTCTCAGACCTACCCAATATGCTTACCAAATTTCAGAGGAATCGGTCAAGCCGTTTCGGAGGAGTATGCAGACTAACATTGTGATACGAGAATTTTATATATAAGATATTTTAAACTAACCAAATACTTTAATCTTGTAGTTTTATTTTGGCTAAAGTAAAACTGCAAAATGGCTTTTGATTCAAGATGCCTTTTGGCAAGATGTAGTCTTATATCTTAAAATTTCTAAAAAATATTATTAATAATTTTTAGGTTGAAGTTTCTTTAAATTTTATGTAAGGTAGACATTTCTTAAATTTAGTTTTTTGTATAAAAAAGTGCATAAGTCTGATATCTTCATTAGCATACCTGTTGAAGATTTTTTGTCTTTCAAACATTTGCTATCATGTTTCTGTAGCAGTTTATGAAACCTGCTATCAACTAATGGTACCAAGCATCTGAGTGCAGATATGTGTTTCATTCGGTATAGAAGGATAAATAACTCTTCCACTCTGTGATTTAGTTGACCCCATCTTATAAACAACTGACTAGTAGGGGATATTGCTTGGCGGCTGGCTACTTGTTCTATTTCCTAAAACAATAATAATATAATGGTGCCTATTGTATTTCTCATTTTTTAAACAATTTTTTTATAAGATAGAAAGGCAACCTTACCTAAGTATTAGAAGATTTTTCTAATATTAAGAATACAAATCCAAAAGTTTTGTTTATTGAGAGTTATTAATAACATATTGCCAACAACTGGAGTCATACCTATATGTAATATATTCTATAATAACGTGATAATATAATAACATGGGATAACTAGGATATAATATCTTCTAAATTCAGGCGTTTAACAGTTACTAATTACCGGGTCTAAATGAAAATGAAATTTTATTATTTGCGAAATATGAGTATTAAAAAAATGTTACTTAATTAATTAGCCATTCCGACAAACTCTACCAAGTCGGTTTTTAGTATTTGGTATTAAGTTTAATTATTAGTTATAAGTAATAAGTTTATACTTAAGAAAAGTACATTTATCTGGTGATCACTACGGGAACAAATAGTTTTGTATACATTATGATATTGATATCAAGGTAGTAAAAGAAGAAAACCACAAGTGCATATAGCAAGTCAAAAAATTATATCAAGAAAATATAGGTTGTAAAAGTAAGGATACTTTGTGTTTTATATAATAGTGGGATTCCCGACTTGTAATCTTTTAAAGGATTTGCATTTGGGAATTCCCAAATTTGTTAAAAATGGACAATACTTACGTTAACATCAAAAGGTGAATATTTCATATAAATTCCTGCCAACTCCTTCCAATCATCATCATTGTCTAACAACCTACATAATTCTTTGTTTACATCAAAAGGTAACTCGTAAATATACATGTTTTTCGTTTTATTTCATCCTTAAAACTAGTTTACGAAAACACAACCACTTGTTGTAAACACTATTCGAGTACTGAAATGTCAAAATCAAATGATAGCTATCAAATCAAATTAAAAATCGATGACATTGACATGAATGTCATGACGAAAGAGTAGAGGAGGTTTTTGGCGCCTTCGTATAAAAAGATGGTCAAAGTTTTTTTTAATTATTGAACTTCGCGTACATTATGAGTAAAATTAGTTAATTTAGGTGACAATTAATTCAGTTTTGTTTAGTTCAAGTGCACAAGTGAAATATTTATGAAATTAGTGAATCGTATCTTTCCTCGTTGCCACCAAATCTAACTAAATGAGCTTAAATAAACAGGTCACCACTTCACTCAAGGTACTGACATGACTTTGGCTTATGACCTATAACTTACGACTTATGACCTGAAATGACTGTTAAAAAATTATTCATACGGAATACACGTAGCATTATGGCAGCTTATTACTTTTAAATTTTGGTTCATAATAAAGTGTATTCAATTATTCATTCATTCATGGCCTAAAGATCTTAGCCGGCCCCAGAAAGGGGCCAATTTGTTCTTAAAAAAATGAGTTTTGGCGCCATCGTGAAGGAAAATGGTCGTAGTTTTTTTGTAATTATGAGATACTCTTTGATTATGAGTAATTTAGTTAATTTAGGTGACGGTAGTTAAAATATTTACAAACAATTTTATTCTTTATCTTTCAATACCCACAATTCTTTCTTTATGTGTTCCTATAAAAAAAATGTGAGAATATTATATTAAATGTGGTAATTATAAAATTGTTTGTATGGATACAGTATTAACCTTTATCAAATTAAATGCGTCACTTACCGTAAGCCTACACTAATTTATAATAGACGGTAAGCGAAAATGCACGATGAGGAAACGGGGAATGGGAAGATCAAGCGTCTGTGTGATGGCTATTGGTTCGCTTCATACATAAATATATCGATTCAGTTGTTTTTTTTCTTTCATTTATATATGATTTTATTTTTTTTTGCCGTATTGAAATTTTAAATTGTTTATTAACTATTATAAATATCTAAGCCCCAGTGAAGCCGGGCCAGGTTAGTAGTTCATAAATCATAGTTATGTAGTGTTCATACTTATACATAGCTGGGTCATTGTCAAAACATGGTTCAAAGTTATGGGCAAAGAGTATATAAATACTACGTAATAAGAAGCGGGACTTCCATAGATACATATCAAACCCGAATTTGTATAAAGTTTACTTGAAAAAGTATAACCCGTATAATTTAAAAGTAAGTCTAAAGTCAGATATAAGGCAACTAGTGTCATATGATTTGGGCGAATAAAAAACATAGCAAACTTATTTTTTTTATTTTTTGATATGAAAGTTGCGCCAAACTGGTTATGAGAAAAATGAAAGTTTGTACTTTTTTTTTAAACAATCTTTCGCATGTATAAAATGTAATTAAATATAAACTAAGCAAACAACAAATAAATACCCTTGTGATAAAAATATTAGTCACCAATAAAAGCCATCTTTTATGCACGAATTAACAAAAATATACTCAGGCCAATTTAAGAATCAAAAAAAGAAAAAAAGTGTGTGTGTGTCAGCTACGACGCACGATTGAAGTTTACTCCTTACGAACGATAATTATGATATATATCGAATAGAAAAAAATGGTAAATGATAAGATAATCTTTTAAAATGATAAGAGAAACAAACATATATCTGTAATTATTCGGATTATTTATATTACTTCAATAAAGCGTATTACATAAAGTATGTTACAAAATAATACAGATAACAAGTCGACTGCGTTTTAAATTATTAGACTAATGTCAATGTCATACGTAACTCGACTATGGCGGAGCCGAATGACGACCCGCTCGGGGCGACTCGACTTTTGTTCGGGCGAGATCGTCAGTCCTTAAGGAAAAAAATACTGAAGGACTGAACCGGTACGACTTACATATGTTTGTCTCTTTTTACGTAACGCCTCAACTTGTCGTGTTACACTTGATTTTACTCCTCATAAAATTTCCGTACTGGGCCTTATAACTCAAATCGTTTCGTAAGGAGTAAACTCCAAAAATAAAAACCTATGTCCACCGATAATACTATGCTTTTTTAGTAGAAAATATAATTTTGTTGCGTGATGATAACCAAAACTGCTGCAAACACATTTTTTAGGCTTTCGTTGGTGTCTCAAGTCTTGAATCAGGTGGCAACCTCAAGCTACCGGTGATTGAACTATTTCGATATTTGACTACTATAGTCCACTAATTAACTGGTTTGGCTCTCATTAATCCATGGGTTCGGTAATGGCTTATCTTTTGAGTGGAGTAACCGTTTAACTACTGCAATGTTTCAGATAGGACTTAGGCCTTAGCAGTGAGCTTGTCGGACTAGGTAAGGGACTGGGAATAGAATTTAGAACTAGCATGGGCATAAATTAAATGTATTTGTTTATAACTAGTGCGGTAAAGCGGATCAGCCACGGAATATACCTAGGTTTCTTTTCGAAACTCTATTTGAAAGTTTGAAAGTACAGTAGAGTTGTGAGTTAATACAGGTAGATGTTTTTTTTTGTGTCAGTATCTGTACGAAACGAGAGATTGGTAACAGCCCACCGAATATACTTTTCTGTCGAAATTGATTCATAATTAGCATCCTTTTTTAAGTTTAATTATTGATGTGTCATGAAGTAAACTGAAATATATTGCTTCACTTGATGATTAAATTGCACTTCCTCACTAATATCTATACCCGTGTTTTACCCCCCCCCCCCCCCTATCAGAGTTTTTTGAGCTTACAACAATTACCCACCCTAAAGTAATAATACACAAGAATAATTAGGATCTCAACGAAAACACAATAAGAACTTTAATTTTTTTAATTTTGTATTGCATAGCCGGACTTACGTGTGTTTAAAAATTGATTAAATTATATTAAATAATAAATGTTAGAATGAGTGGTTTTCCACCTCAGGAACGTCACCAGAAAGGCACCTCGTCTTAATTAAATTCCTAAACCAAATCGCAGAAGACCTTGGTATGCGCTTTCTATTGTCATCATTAAAGTCCACTTCGAATAAGCCAAACTTGATACTGAAATAAATAACATGAATTTGTATATACAACAGAAAGTGAGAGTGAGGAAGATACAATGTCAGGGAATAGAGTCAATAATTTATAGAGACTGAGTTTAATGACAAATGTTTTTGTAATCAAAATTATTCTTTTTTAATCACAAACCCTTCATCAATTATAATTCAATAAATTAATTTGAAACTTTTTTTCACACCGTACCCAGACCGCCGATATGACGTCACGAGGTCAGGTGCACAGATATTGTGACCGGGTTGTAATCTTCAACACCAAAGCCATATTTGCCAAGCTTTTTTATTTGTCAAGACAAATGTTAGCAAACATGATTATTTTGAATTAAATTTGTTATGACATTTTCTATATTTTTTTTCAAGGTATTATGCGGCGTTTCTAGTACATTACATTATGTAGGGCACTAGAAGTAGGACCTTAAATTAGAGCGAGAGGAAGAGCCTGATCGTCCTGGCTTGGTGCGTTACATGTAGGTACAATCATAGTGCAGTGTAATAACAAGTAGGGATGTAGGATGTCTATATGAGGAGCATAGTCTGCTGTGTCATCAACTGTCACATACATAAAAACATATAGGTATCATTGTTTAAAAAAGAAGGATAAAAATAGTTCTGAATATATGGATGTGTTGCTTTCCACCAGTTCAAGCCTTTTCGCAGTGGAAGGGCTCAGTAACTGGGGTGTTCGGGTTCCCGTGGGGAATCAAACTGACTAAGGACTAGGACTGTACTCCTACTCCTATTTCTTTGGGCGAAATGGACAGTAAAAGAAAGCAGTGCAGGGGGCCGTTGGAACCTCGAGTGGTAGCGGCTGTGACGCTTGCAGTAAGGTCAGTGGATTTTGCTATATTGCTAATCCTGTAGAGGGGGTCGCAACAAAAAATGAATGTGTCTGTTGCCATCAAGACTCCGAAGTGGGGCGCGTAGTATCTCCGCCCAACCCTTAACACGATCTGCAGCCTCCTGCTGAGCGGGGAAGCATGGACGCCAGACGGCATCCTGAGATACAGTGCCGCCGGAGCAGCGTATTTGTTCAAAACAACTCCTACAGTCCCGGTACGTTTCGAAGGGAAGAACACCGTGTAGTTTTAATCGGTAGGAGTCCGAAATAACCTCTCACTTCGCCCGAAAGTGGCGTTTTTTAAAAAAGGTAGTGAAAATCCTTTGTTACATATCCCTTGTACATAACCCTATAACAAAAATCTAGTATTTGTTCCAAAATAGTTAATAATAGCTTAATAGTTTCTAACTTATATTTTTCACACATATTTAATTAATTTGATTACCTCAACAATGAGGCTATCAACATATGAGGATGAGGGAGGAAAGAAATAGTTGGAATAGGTTTCTGAAGTTTTACTGCGCTTAATTATCTGCTTGCCTATTCCCTTTGCCCAGAAAAGCTTCTAAGTGGATTTGAGCAAATTAGTAGTAGTTTATAGTCAATTTACGATACCCTTTTATTGCGGAAAAAAACCTTTCGTTCCCCTCTTTAAACCACAATCATTCACTTCAACGAGTGAACGAAATCGGGGACAATAGGTAGTAAGCATACCTATACTGAATTTTTAAATGCTCATACCTAGATATATGAAATATTTACCTTCTTAAAAGGTCGAAAGCAGAGAAGTGCCTTTGCTTTTTGCATAAGTGGTTTTAGAAAACTAGGTATATATCCATAACTAGACACAGCTGAGGCATTATTGCCGAAACTCATAACCTATCCTATGAGGGCAATGTGGTTAGGTGTGCTAAGGCATTATTGCCGGAACTCTTAACCTATCCCCGTGTTGATCCGGGCTCCTTTGCAGAATAGACTATTTGCCTTCCTGCCAGGCAGGTCGTAAAAGGCGGGCATAGGCTTACCGTCACTAACAACATGACATCTGACTAGCTGGTAGAGTTTCGCAGCGACTCACCCGGATTGGTACCACCGCCGCCCATTCCTGCTGCCATAACGTCATGACGTGTTCCGATTTGGAGGGTAAGGCAGCCGGTAAACTTACTTTTGCTCGATGCCTAACATTCCGGCCTCAGGTTGACAACTCACCATTACCACCATTGGTGTCTCTAGGCGACGTGAATTTCTTACCATCAGGAAATCCATCTGCTTGTTTGCCTTCCAATATCATAAAAAGAAACCTTTATTGCGGGAAAACCCTTTCGTTCCCATCTTTAAACGACAAGTATTCACTTCAACGTGTGAACGAAATCGGGGACAACAGGTAGTAAGCATACCTATACTAAATTTTTAAATGCACATACCTAGGAATATCAAATATATACTTCTCAAAAGGTCGAGAGCAAAGTACCTTTGCTTTTTGCTTAAGTGCTTTTAGAAAACTAGGTACCTATACCATATAGGTACCTATATCCATAACAAGACACACCTAAGGCATTATTGCCGACACTCTTAACCTATCCTATGAGGGCAATGTGGTTAAGAAGTCAAGGCGCACCTGAACCCACTATCCCATTCACAATTATCCATCAAGCTCCAGGCTGTATAACACACGACGTTACATCCATCGATTTCTATAGCATCTAATACGGCATCCAAATATTTTTTATAATACGAAATCCGGTCTACGTCTTTCAGACCACCAAAAGTTCCAAAGCCATTCTCTGTTATCATGATAGGGGGGTTATTGTAGCTGTCTTTTACCCAGTTCAAAGCTTTTCGCATGCCATGTGGAATAACCTGCAAAAGAACGATTTATTAAATTATTATTACACGATTGTAGAGAGAAATTAGCAACGTGACCATGACCATGACCATAACCACAATGACCCAAGGGATGGGTCATTGTGGTCATGACCCCTGCTCGGGATTGAAATTGGTGTATGAATTGTATCAGTCCATCAAGAAAGAGCCGTTCAAATTCAGTGTTCAGTGTTGTAAATAATTTACACACGTACAAGTCTAAAAACACTGCCTACCAATTTCGATGGTTACAAGTAGTTATGTGTCACAAAGCAGCAAAGTTAGCGACGGGATCATAATTCAAATCATGTTCGCATAAATCTGAGATTTTGAAGGCTTTCAATGCATTGAAAGGTAAATGAAAACTGCAAGTATATTCTACCGGTTATTAGGTCTGTCAGGACAATTGGACAACAAAAAGAAAATTGGATTTTTCCGATTTTCTAATAAAAAAACCATTGCTCGGGATTGGAAATGTGCCCAGTTGGCGATAGGCTTGCCACCTATCACATTATGGGACTTAGTGTCTTCGGCTAGTCGTGGGTGCCCTGGTTGTGCCTCTGCCTACCTCTTTGGGGATATGGGCGTGAAGATACTTAGACTAACATATATACAGGGTAACATTTAATCAATAATACTTTTGATCCATAAAGTAATTAAGGATTAAAAAATATCAATTCATAATTTTTACCCAAACTTAGAAGTTAAGATGCATGGTTATAAAGTTAACAAAGCATAAATTCCCACTGACCGCAATTGCATACCCAGGCTAGTGGCGTCATGACTCGTACTAGTCCAGTCATTATAGTAAGTTCACCTCGAAATTTAAGATACCCAGCTGTAAGTCTATAAATACTTGTATATTGACACCCTAAAAGTTGTCTCAAAACCTACATATGGTAAGCAACTATTAAATTTCAAGGTCAAAAGTCACAAAAATTGGTTTTTTGCGCTTTTTTTGCAAATATCTCATTTTCTATGGGTTTTTTGCTATTTGTATTTATTATCAATATTGTAGAATACAAAATTTTCTACAAATTTTTATTAAAAAAATTTTTTATATGTTGAACCGTTTTCAAGATAGAGGGCGGAGAGCCCGCGGTCACAGCATCACTTCAGGTCAACCAGTGCCTCCGGTTGAAAACGCGCCATATATAGTTGATGAACTATCGATAAATCAATGATTATAAATATTTGTCTATATATCAATGATTATAAATATTTGTACAATAGGGGCCCGTATAATTCCCAGGTATAATTTTCGACGTAGTGAAAGAATTTTAAAATTTACAGATTTTAAAGAGGCACTAAATTATTTTCTATTTAAAATGTCATTAGTGTAAATGGGAATATAATTATATTATGATTTAAGTTTTTCTCTTAAGTATTGTTTAATTTTAGTAAACGGTTATCAGTATTATTGAATAGATCTAGATTTAATGCATGAAGCAAATGATAAAATATAATATGATAGTTAATAAAAATTGACAAATATTTATAATCATTGATTAGTCCATCAACTAGTTTTGTGATAGGTAAATAGTTTAGTGTAGTGATGAAAACTCAGATTTAAAGATTACGTAAGTCTCCACGTATTTTAAGGCATTATTGTTTTCTATTTAGGAACTAGGTACATACCTATACAAATTACAACATTTAAATTATTTTTTTTTATTACTCTGGATATTAAATAACTTACATACCTACATTATAGTGTACAAATACCTCTAACTACCCCTTTGGGATATGGGCGTAAAGATACTTACTTACTGTTAGTGTACAAATAACAAAATTCAGCTCAAATAAATGAGTTAAATATTCATGTAAAAATGTATTCTCACACCCGCATCTTTAAAGAGAGGTACCTAGTCAGAGGTACATAGAGATAGAGTGCACTCGCGATTAGCTAAAGATACTTTAATCATCACTGTGTTAGGTGGCTAGCTTATCGTCAGTCCAGCACTTTCTCAATCCCGGGTAAAACGAAAACATCACATTTTAGAAATTGTCTCACCCGGGAATCGACCCCGAGACGCAGAGGAAATACCACTTGTTAAGTTTTTATAAAATTTCCGCTTCATATTGAAGCGGAATTAAGAATAGCGGAATTAGCGGAATGAAGTATTAGTTTATGTTAGAAAATCTTTCTACTTCTATTTTATTTTTAATATTGCAAAACAAACAAGCAGAGAGCCTAGAGACACTATTAAGGTGCGTTGCCAACCTGAGACCGGGATGTTAGGCATCGAGCAAAAGTAAGTTTACCGGCTACCTTATCCTCCGAACCGGAACACGTCAACGGCAAGCACTGACGTTATGGTGGCAGGCGGCAGGTACCCAGGGCGGTGGTACCAATCCGGGCGAGTCGCTGCAAAACTCTACCACCTGAAAGCTTTCTACTACGCTGTACGCTACTTAGCTACTGTCAGTTTTTAAAGTGTGTGATGTTATTTTCTTTTTGTTTACGAATTAAAAATTTACAGATAAAGATGATCGTTCTGTAAAGAGTACTAGGAGCTCATAATACAGTGTTGACAAAAAATAAGAACAAGTCATATGTTTTTTTTACTAATTTTACGAACTGCAGTACGACAGAAGTACTAGGATTGCATATGTCATTCGTAATAACTTTAAAATAGAAGTTGACTTAAACGATATTAAGTTCATTGATCTTTGTCATCAAGTGCGAGCGACAAAAATAATTAATGAATGTATATCAAAAGTTAAAATACTTGAAACTTTCAAAACTCAGTCCTGAGTAGGTGTAGTTTAGCACCCTTAAAGCGTTTTGGGGAATTATGTTACACGTTGTATATGGCGCGTTTTCGACCGGAGGCACCGGTTGACCTGAAGTGATGCTGTGACCGCGGGCTCTCCGCCCTCTATCTCGAAAACGGTTCACCGTATTACATTTTTTTTAAACAAAATTTGTAGAGAATTTTGTATTCTACAATATTGATAATAAATACAAATAGCAAAAAAACCCATAGGAAAGGAGATATTTCCAAAAAAAGCGCAAAAAACCAATTTTTGTGACCTTTGACCTTGAAATTTAATAATTGCCTACACCCTACCATATGTAGGTTTTGAGACAACTTTTAGGGTGTCAATATACAAGTATTTACAGACTTACAGCTGGGTATCTCGAATTCCGAGATTCTTACCTAATTTAAGCTTAAATGACTGGATTATACTAGGTAGGTGACAGTAAGTGAAACATTTTCTACTAAACTACTACTATTTTAAATAAATATTTATAAAAGTAAACATTACAATTTAGCAATAATATTTAAAATGCATTACTATTTTAGCCTTTACTCCCTTATTTTAAAATTTGGTAGGTCCTTTCAAAGTAACACTG
Source organism: Calephelis virginiensis (assembly GCA_002245475.1). Taxonomy (NCBI): domain Eukaryota; kingdom Metazoa; phylum Arthropoda; class Insecta; order Lepidoptera; family Riodinidae; genus Calephelis; species Calephelis virginiensis. The sequence goes on from NJDC01003041.1 coordinate 316,292, forward strand.
TATAAGTTACAACGTATATGAAAATTGCAGCCTTGTGCAAGGTTAACAAAAAAATACATTTTAAAGCAATTTCAGCTCTAACGTAGCTCTAAGCTCTAAGCTCTAAGCTCTAAAGTAGTATAGTCAGATGTTTCAATTGCTCTTGAAAGCATAATAAACATACTGACTTTCGTGTTTGTAATATTAAAATATCTATAGTATGGATTTGTAATCATGCCAGCTTTGTGAGAATATTATATTAAATGTTTGTGTATTTCTATTACCGTGACATGAGGGATAGCTCCCTTCTCATAATCCAAATAGCTCCAGTCAGCACCGATGTCATCATCATAAGAAGGCTCAGGGTAAGTCCCTGGCTTGTATGTATCTCTGGTGTAGAATTTGGTTGAGTACAAGTTGAATCCATAGAAGTCACTGGTACCTGTAGTCATATGTAAATGTATACTTATAGCGTTATAATTATGTATTTTACTCTCACCACCTGTAAAGCACATACAGAAAATAAAAAAAAACAAATAAATAAATCTAAATACGCTCTAAAGAATTATAGCTCAATTTACATTTACCCCTCTTCCACGGAAATCCCTTTAGTAAGCGGGATAAAATTTTCATATAACCATCCTCGAAATATGGGAGGAGTACCTACCAGCCAAATGTTGTTATGATGAACTGAACCTCAGTTGATTCGGTGGGAGTCGCGGTCATGCCACTTTTGACACAGTATTTTTAGCCACCTAGTTATTTAGGCACCTATTTATTAAATATCTTAAAAGTACAGAATTCACTATTATGAACTTTATTTTTGCTCAATTGTTAAAGGTTGGAAGGCAATTCTGAGACTCCTTTGAGTTTCAAGTTGCAGGTATCTGTAGCCACCAGTGATCACTTGCCATCAGGTACAATACAGTAATACAATAACTCTATATTGTGCACCAAATACGGAGAAATTACAAAAACATCAAAATAACTTAAACTAAGAAGATACACAAAGACGGCCATATCGCCAAATCAACGATCTCTTCCAGGCAACCTTAAAGTATGGAACAAGATTTAGTGAGATACTGAGATACGAGGTAATATACTTGGTAACTTCCCTTCTCGATTTATTTAAATAAAACATCTTAATTATATCTTCTCAGGGTACCTTTAGCATATTCAATCTCCTCTGGAGTAAATTCTGGCAATCTGCTTCTAGAATATCCTTGCTCTGCACTTTTGGCTGCTACTCTTCTAACGACACGTTCCGGGAACCCACCTTTAGACGAGAATATAGGGTGGGCATACAAACCCACTTCAAACTCTATAGCATCCAGCCCAGCTTCTACATCTTCATGAGAATCAGTCATACCTTCACGGAAATCGTTGGCGATTGTAATGCTACACGTTCCTGCAATAAATGTTTAATACGTTTGGATAATGTGTTCCAGACACAGTTTCACAGACACAAAAGGTTTTAATGCCATAGACTCGCATTCTATCGCTTTGTGTAAACATTCAAAAGCATAAAGCTACTCCCAGCCATTGTATCAGTGTAGAAATTCTTGTTGTTATTGAACTGTTAACATGTCCTTACTCAACCAATCCGAATGACGAATCACACATTTCAAAAAGTAGGGGTTTAATGACAATATACTCGTAGAGTGGGTGTATAGTTCAACTTCAAACTCTAGTTAGCAGTCCGTGTGTCTGTGTATTAATGCTGTGGTATGGGCCATGGGCGTGAAATATTATTTCATCATTGCATTCGAAAGTTATGTGCAAAATCTACTTATTGATAATAAGTTATCAAACTTGCGGCCAGTTGTTTGAATGAAGTTATTGGAACTAGTACTGTACTAAAGAAGTAGCTTGTAAAAGACAAGAGAAGACTTTTTATACTAATACATTCGCAAATGAATGTGAAACGACTACCAAATTTGCGATTACTTTCCTGAAGTCCATCGACTATGACCTATCGTAAGTGTAGTCAATTTCAAGAAACAGTAATGTATAAGTAAAGATTGTGTGTAATAATAAAATAAGTTACCATTTTGTGTACTCCTAAAGTCATCGTCATAAATATGCCAAGCACGAGCGTTGGCCATAACAATATTCTTTGCAGCTATATATTCGCCTATTCCATGAGCATTTATTCCAGGCGCAAACCTCTTCATTCCATACCCAAAAAGACCAATTTGTTTCGGCTCATTTATTGTAATCCATGTCTTAACTCTGTCACCAAACGAGTCATATAATACTCTGGCATAATCTCCGAACCAGTCGATTATTAGAGGGTTAGTCCAGCCTCCTAAATCCTGAAGACTCTGTGGTAAGTCCCAGTGAAATATTGTAACAACAGGCTCAATATTATTCTCTAATAAACAATTAATAAGATTGTTGTAATAATTCACTCCATCTTGGCTTATACTGTTGGCAAATCCCGTTGGAAGTATTCTCGGCCAAGATATCGAAAATCTGTAAAAATCTACACCTAAAAATTTGAGCATTTTGACATCTCTCTCGTAGAAGTCGTAGGATTTGCATGCGTCATCTCCTGATGATTTGTCTGATATTGCATTGGCCTTTCGACAAAAGACGTCCCAGATACTGGGACTTTTGTCTGAAATTAAGAATAAATATTTTAAATGAGGCTAATTTCGAATTATACGATTTTAACCTATCTGAAAAAAATCTTATGGGCAAACTTTAGGTCAGGAGGCTATCAAGTAATTAGCAATCAACATAGTTTTAGAAAAAAATATCTTCACATCCATATCCCTAGAGAGGTAGGCAGAGGCACAACCAGTGGTCTAATGACTAGCCGAAGACGCTGACTCCTACAATATGACAGGTGGCAAGAAATGTATATAGTTTTTTAGCCTGGGATCGAGCTCAGGACTTCATGGAGTCAAGTTCTACAACCAAAGCGCTAGACCACAGAGGCGATTTAGTTTTAACGTGACTGTGCCTTCTTTTATTTTCGAAATACTTAAAATAAGTAGATACATAGAACCCATTCAGACGCTGCATCGCGTTTCTTGACTCACGTTTAAAACGCTTGGAATGGCGAGACTTCTAGCCCAGCCCAGTGATTTCTAGCCCTCTATGCGTAGAAAGGTACGCTTGCAGGTACAACTCCGTATTTACGGCCAATGTTAATAATGTATCTCAATCTAATGGATTTCAAGCAATCTAGATAGCTGCGTATCCGGCGGCCTATCCCATACCTAATTGCCATATTTATCCTGCCCAC
>NJDC01003041.1:320126-331808 GCA_002245475.1 Calephelis virginiensis
GCACCTATCTTCTCCTACCCTGAGATTTGGCAAAATTTTCGAAATCCGGCCGGACTCCTGAGAAACACCTCAAAATCCTGAGATCTCAGGACAAATCCTGAGACATGGTAACCCGATCTATGAGCCACTTTACTATTTTTATGAAAAAATAAATAGGTGAGGAGAAAAGTGGGGGGGGTGGGAATAAATAGAGCAAACTGAAATTTTCTTACCGGCAACATTCCAAGCGCCTTCTATTTGAAATGCTGAGGTAGCAGTCCCAAGTTTGAGATTGACTGGCAATTTTCTCATGTTGATTTTTATACTTATTTGATAACTAATAAGCAGGTATCAATTGTTAAATCCAAAACTGTACACGGGTAGGTACAAACTTTTTTTGTGTAGCAAAACAATATTATTACCTAAACATTTTACACATATTCCGAAAAGACTTCACTTATTATGAAGAAAACTTAAAATTGACTAAATTAATTTAATCAGATTATTTCTTATCTAAATATATTGCTGTATTTGCTAAAATTTATGACAAAGATAAGATATTCTAGCGCTAATAAACTGACTACTTTCAGAAACCAAGACATTATAAAATCTAGTGCCTACTAATTGCTTATTGTAAACACGAGACAAATGAATTTAAATAATCTGGGTGTAGGTCATCTATTTTCCTTAGTACCTAATCTTACGTCGATGACAAAGCGATATTGTATGGCTTTGGACAGCGATACTTTGTCATGTTGTTTTCTCTCATGATTTTTTTTATATTTCTTAATAATTATTTAAACGTAGTAAAACTAACGAGAATAATCGCCTGTGTCGAGTGGCTATCGTACACGCCTAACTACATCGACCAACCGCGAGGCTCGGGTTCGATTCCCAACGGGGGCAGGTATTTGTGTGATGAACATTTAGATGCCTGCATTGTCGGGTCTGGGTGTTTATTAATTTGTTTTGGTATCTATTTAAGTATTTATATGTACATTAGTATCGTTGACTAACACCCACAACACAAGCATATAATTTGCTTACTTTCGGGTTAGATTCAATTTGTTTAACTTGTCCAGGGTATTTATTTATTTATACAAACTAATTAAATAGAAATATCTGTTTATAAAGTCCAAATACTGTTTTTTAAAGCATGTGCACAGGTACAAATGCATAGGTAGCACGGTAAGTATTTGCAGCAAACTATTGTTTATCGAATAACTTCATTATCTACCTGTTTTTGTTTCAGGTTATATCTGAAACGCCTATACACGCAGCTGACCTAATAATAAGAAGTAATTGAGAATACTTTTATTCACCGTGGTATTAAGAAACAACAAATTTTGACCGCCTTTTTGCTCGAGAGGTTGACGTACACATCTAACGCCATTGATCAACCGCGACGCACGGGTTCGATTCTTGACGGGTGCAGATATTTGTAGGACGAACATTAAAATGTCTGTATTTTAGAGTTTAGATCAATTTAACTAAATAAAACATAAACCTCAGGAGAAGTCAGGAAAAACAGCTAGTTGCTAGTTTTAATTTTAAAACAGTAACCTGCCTGGATAATAATTTATCTGGAATATCTTTAGCACACATAGTGTAGACTAGCAAGTTTTTATTATGTAGAGGCTAGCATAACTGCTTGCCTCTTACTTGAGACAGTTTACCGGCTAACCTATCCATCCAACCGGAACCCGAAAATGGCAAGTACCTGCTCACGTTAGACCGTAAGAATAGGTAAGGTTAAAGTAGCTACTAATTCGGAAGAGCTATTTCAACTTTCAGGGCTCTTGCACCTGATCTGACAGCACCGGTTCAAACTTCAAACAATCCAAATTAATGTACCTATTATTTCTTTTTCGAGTGAGGGAGTCGTCACATCGTTCAGCTCTAATATGTATGTGTAAACTGTCTTTACTCCTTATCTCTGAGCATTAACGACTCCAAGGGTAAAAGTTAATTAGATATCAGTTTATGCATCTTATCTTTTATTTATGGATAATGACTAACCAAAGCTTAAAGACCGTACGTGTTTATCAATATCTATTATAACAAATATATATAATCTATGTATACAAATAAATTAATTTTAAATGTCTGGTACATCAAATGAATTACTTTTACATTTGTATCATTGTAGTAATTATTGAAATAGGTACAACAAAATACCAAATATTTTTTTGCAGTTGCTAAAGAGCCTTGATGTACGAGGGTGGATCCAAAAGTTCTAAGCCCGACCAAGAAAATGAAAGAAAAGTGGGTCTAAATTTATTTTTATTTTTCGACATAGTCTCCATCTAGCTCAACACACTTCTTCCATTTGACCTGCAACTTGTTAATCCCCTCGAAAAAAAAAGATTCCGAAAGGTCGGCGAAATAGTCGTTTACTGCGACTATCACCTCATCTTTGGTCGAAAATTTCGAGCTACCTAAGTGTTTTTTTTTAAATTTGGAAATAAATGATAATCCGAGGGGGCTAAATTCGGCGGATAAGTTGGGTGGGGTTGCAATTCGTAGCCCCAATCATAGATTTAGACATTGTTTCAACCGAAGTGTGAACAACCATGCATTGTCTTGATGAAACAAAACTTTCTTATGCAACGTTCCCGGCCTTTTTTCTTTTATTTCTTCACGGAGTCTTCGTAAAAAATTACAATAATGACTAAAATTTATAGTTTGACCTTTCGGTAAATAATCTACAAAAATAATGCCCTTCGCATCCCAAAAAACAGAAGCCATGACTTTGTTAGTCTACAAAACGACCTTAGCCTTTTTCGGTGTAGGAGAGATCTTTTCCACTGTTTGGATTGTTGCTTTGATTCAGGACTATGGTGGTGAACCCAGCTTTCATCCATGGTAACAAATATCTTTGTTAAAACCTCGGGATCAGTCTCAAAAAGTTCCAAACAGTCTCGCGAAATTGTGTATCGAACTCGTTTTTGTTCATCTGAAAGCAACCTCGGGACCCAGCGAGCAGAAACCTTATGGAACCTAAACTCTTCCGTTATTATGTGTTGCACCTGGCCATAACTAATGTTTGTTATCTCAGCTATCTTACCAATGGTCAAACGTCGGTCACCCAGTACAAGATCATAAATTTTATCGATGTTTTCTTTCGTGGTAGAGGATGTAGGCCTTCCACTCCTAGGATCATCTTTAATGCTCTCACGACCGCGCTTAAACTGAGCTACCCACTTCTTGACACTGGAATACGATAGAGCAGGCTCCCCAAAGTGATCACTATATCTTGATGGATGTCTTTTGGTGATAGGCCTTTTTTATTGAGGTACTTAATGACTGCACGGTGTTCAATTTTCTCCATTATTGAAAATTCCGTCAGATTGCTTCAAACAAATAATCACAGAAAATTTATATTGTGCAGTATCGGAATGAAACTGCGCACAATAAATCAATATGACACATACTAACAAATAACGGTAGATTTTAAAAGATGTCATAGCTCCATGTAGCCTAGGCCACGAACTTTTGGATCAACCCTCGTATAAAACTAACGTTATAATTAAAAAGATGCATCAATCGTCACTTGTTATATAAAATTTTATATGTAATACATCTATATATCGACACATATAGTAAACGTACTAGTGCAAGTATACGTGATATAAAAAGTAGTTAGGTACACATATGACAGATTGTAGAATATATGGCTAATTAACAAGTAGTGCTTGTATGTCTTATGTAGTCAAGTCTAATTCAATCCTATTCCTAATCCTAATCCTACGAAAATTTTAATCTTCTGAACCGATTATAAAACGAATAATGACTGGAAGATAGCTTAGGCATATTGTGGCAACTACTAAGCCTGGTAGGTAACCACCACCTTGCCTGTTCCTTCCGCTATGATGACACTATCATTTTCCGGTTTCGAGGGTAGAGCAGCCGATAGACTTGGACATTAGGCCTTCCATCCCGACCTTAGGACAGCGCCGCACCTGTACCATCAATGGTGTCTGTAGGCCACGGTTGTCTCTTACCATTAGGAGTACCATGTGCTTGGGCCTCTTAAATAAATAAAAAAGTAATGAAAATACTACATTTTCCTCGTTGACCGAGCGGAAAAACTTTAAAATGCAGGCAATGCCGTGGGCACGGCCAGTGTTGAAATGAAATATGTTTGGTGACAAATTATTAATATAATCAGGAACTATCAGCAGCATCTGATGCAGATTCTTGCTATTATTGCAGCTTTCTCACTATTCAACGTTGGACCTAGGGCTCCTAGTAATTAGGATGAAGCAATAATTTCAAATAAGGCATTATTTTGCTGAAATGCATTATAACAAATCACTACATAGTATAAAACAAACTCGCTTTCTCTGTCCCTATGCCCCTTTGTATGCTTATATCTTTAAAACTGCTTAATGGATTTTGATGCGGTTTTCTTTTGTGGATAACGTGATTGAAGAGGAAGGTTTATATGTATATTTCATAACCATGCAAAGCCGGGGCGGGCCGCTAGTGCGTAATAAGCGGTACCTACAAATGTTGCCTATTTATCGCCGTCCGCGTCGTAGTTGTAAGAAACGGTCGATTTCTTATAACTACAACGCCTCCATGTTGAGGTAAAACGAAAGTTATCGAAGTTCGTGAGAAGTTGTATTGTTTCCGGAGCACGGACTCTATTCGTAACCTCATTCGTCCGGTTGTCACATCCAACTCTACTTGGAAGATTTCCTAGCACAGCAAAATATAGGCATATTATAATATGTCTACCAGAAGAAAAGCTTTTTGTCATAATAATGAACACTGTCAAGCTTGAATCGCGATAAATAAATTGCCGATGTTGCCGTAAAAATATATAAAATTCTAATAAAAAATCTAGATGTCCCAATTTGAGTATTACCTATACTTGTTTGCGCAAGTAAGCAGTGTTTTGTCAGTTGTACAAATATACCCGATAGGTACGCGACTGCCCTCGATACTCCTCCACACCTACAAATACATACTTATGCTACAATTTTAACAATTTATGATAAAGTGTTGTAATACATTATCCTCCGTCTTGACCCAGGCCTCATGTGTAGGATAGACCATCTGCCTTCCTACCAGGCAGCTCTTAAGAGGCGAGTGAAGCTTAAATAGGCTATTACCAATAAGACCCCTAGTGGTCGCCTCTGTGGTATAGCGGTTTGGGTGTTGGTCTTGACTGAATGAGGTCCCGGGTTCGAATCCCGGGTCGTGCAACAAAAAGAAAATTTGGTTTTTCCAATTTTCTAATAAAAAAATGTTGCTCGGGATTGGATATGTGCCCGGTTGGCGATAGGCTTGCCACCTATAATATTGTGGGACTTAGTGTCTCCGGCTAGTCGTGGGTGCCCTGGTTGTGCCTTTGCCTGCCTCTTCGGGGATATGGGCGTGATGTTAGGCCCCTAGTAGTAGGGAGTGCATAAATTTGTCCGAGTAGGAATCTACAACCTTATCTATTCCTGGTGCCATAACATCTGTCATGTTCCGGTCCAGAGGGTAGGGTAGCCGGTAGATTTACACAAATTGGCCTAATATATAGGCCACAAGACAGCGAGCGAAGTTTAATGCAGTTATCTTTATACAGCTCTAGTTTTTTGGTTTTTCTACCTAAAACCATTAGTTTAGATAGCAAATTATTTTTGCAATATATCAAAATGGAAGCGAGAATTGGGTATGTCCGAAAGATCATGAAAGTAGGATAAATGCGGTCGAAATGAGAGCGCTAGGGAAAATCTGTTGTGTAACGCTCGCTGACCCCATTCGTAACTGTGAGATCCGAGAAAGAGTGGGATTGAAAGAAAGTGTTGGTGTTAAAATGCGAAAGGGCATGCTCCCCTGGTTCGGTCATGTGCAAAGAATGACAGATGAAAGATTGCCAAAGCAGATATACAATGCGAATGTAGGTACCCGGGGAGACCAAGGCTGACATTTCACGATCAGATCAATCGGATATTATCCGAGGGTGGTGTCAAGAGTCTCCAAAAGCGGCGTGTTTGTATGAAAAGGGTAATGAATATGAAGGAAGCAAGACAGGTTTGTCAGGATCGTGAGGTCTGGCACTTAATACTCTCTGCCTACCCCTTAAGGGACTTGGCATTAAGATATGTATGTATGTATGTATGTATGTACAAGAATTAGGTGTACTTAATAGTACTCTTAATAATTTAAACGCAGTAAAACTGCAAAGAACCGACACAAATTTGGAACATATGCGGTTTTATCATGAATGCTAATGTACATCTGGTTCAAATTATAAAGAGACCACTGGAGAATAGGCTTTCAATTAAAAAGACAATTTTGAAAATCTGTCCACAAACACCGGAATAATCGGGTAACATACATACAAAAAAAACATACGGGTCGAATTGAGAACCTTCTCTTATTTCGTCGGTTGAAAAGCATTTGAAAACCAAATAAGCAGTTAAATAATCAGGCAGGTAGCCCGTAAGAGGCGAGTGCTCGCCGCACTGGTTGGAATGAAGGTCATCACTAACGAGATCATTGGTGAAAGAGCAGCATCTTACCAAGGTAGGAATTCACTACCTTATCTATTCCTGCTGCCATAATGACTTTGTCATGCTCCGGCCAAGAGGTAGGATGGCATGTAGACTTTTTTTTATTATAATGGAAGGCAAACTAGCAGACGAATTTCCTGATGGTAAGAAATTCACGCCGCCTAGAGACACCAAATATGGTAATAGTGATTTGCCATCCTGAGGCTGGGATGTTAAGCCTCGAGCAAAAGTAAGTTTACCGGCTACCTTCCCATCCGAACCGGAACACGTCAATGGCAAGCATTGGACGTTATGTTGGTAGGAGGTATAAGACGGTGGTACCAATCCGGGCGAGCCGCTGCGAAACTCTATCACCTAGTAAGTTGCCACGCTGTTAGTGACGGTAAGCCTATGCTCGCCTTTTACGATGGTCTATTCTGCAAAGGAGCCCGGACCAACACGGGGGAAAACTTGCACAATAGACCTGAATAATGTAAAAAAAAATCTATGGTATCGTGCTTGTTCGCTGCTCTCAGATAAAAAAATGATTAAACAAAATTGCGATTTTTTCAAATAAATGTAATAGCTTTAAGGCGATCAAGATTTAGAAAACTAAAAATGACTATAGTTTTGGGACTAACTTATTTTGTGCATGTCGGTAATGTATGTACTTACGCTGTTTATAAAGTATGAAATAAAAACAAAATTAAAAGTCGCACATAGATATATGAACTACAGAGTATTCGTTTTCATAGTACTTCAATACGGTAGGAAGGTGTTTAGTTGTCTAAGATATAAATCACAGAACAATAGTACTACTAAATGCTACTACACACACAAGATACAACTCATCCATGTGGTCATACACTATGGAAACGTCGAGGGCTGCCATTAATATTTTATTTAAAATCAATATTACCATTGTACATTGTAATACTAACTGTATTGCAATGTACAATGGTAATACTATTGTTATTGGTAATATTAATATTAGTTATTTTTATTGGTAATACCAAAGACAATTTATATTTACTAATCTCTGGTAATACTATTGTACATTGTAATACTAACTGTATTACAATGTACAATGGTAATATATTGAGAATGTTTGGTTTAAAATTGCTTTTATTTCGTAATATTTAGCGTGTTTTGTATATGTGTATGCATTTTTTGGGCATAAATATTTTTTTTTTATCTAAATCCGTTTGTGTGGTGCTTAAGTGAATACTGTTTTTTATATTTTATTAGTATACGTAAAAATTGTTTATATTGAAAATTTTGTTAAAGTATAGTGATATTACTGTATTTTCATTTACTTTCTTAACTTATTGTGTTGTGTGTATGTATTCTTTCAATTGTGATAGTTTTGTATCTTGCTCCTTATCCGATGACGAGTTTCTCAATGCTAGTGACTCTTCTATGGACCCCTCATTGAATGACAGTATGTCCGGATTTTTGTCACATTGCCCTAACAATTTAAACATATTAATGCCCAAAGTATTCCCGCACATTATCCGGACCTCCTCGCATCTTTCAGCAACACAAACATCGATGCTATTCTGGTTTCTGAGTATTTTCGTCCTTACAATTTTCACTGCCCGGTTACGTTTTAATTCGCAATGATCGTACCAGTAAAGGCGGTGGAGGTGTTGCCATCTATTTGCATTCAAGCAACCCTTATAAAATCATTGTTCACTTACCTATTTTATATAGTGAAGCTGCGGAATATTTGTTTCTGGAAATCATTCTTAACTATTCCAAAATTATGTTAGCCGTTTTGTACAGTCCTTCTCTACATATAGATTATTTCCCTACACTAGATAATATTTTTTATGATGTCTGCCCTATTTACCCTGATTTCTTTCTTCTGGTTGATTTTAATACGTGCTTACTTAGGAATGATAGTCTCGCTAGTAAACTTCGTAATTTACTTTCTTCCTTTAATCTTAATATCCTTCCTTTGACTGCAACACATAAATCTCCAAATTGTTCACCTTCTCTTTTGGATTTAATCATTGTGTCTCAGTCTGATAGAGTGAAAGCACACGGTTTTAGATCTACGACCGTCACGTGCCGCTCAAAAACTTAGAAGGAAACATAATCCCGCTTCTTGGATGATTGAGAAAATTAAAGTTGCTGTGGCGGTGAGAAATAGAGCTAATAGGCGTTATAAAAAGCATCCTTCTGATGACAACCTTCTTCATTATAAGACCTTTCGAAATAGCTGTAATAAACTTTGTCGTGTTGCGAGGCGCCGTTACATCCACGACACTATATTTCAAAATCGAATTCGCAAGAAATGTGGCATTTTCTAAAAACTCTGGGAATTGGAAAGATACCTGTCTCTATTTGTAATTCTATTGATATAAGTTATTTAAATTCACATATTTTCACACCTCCTTTAATAATGAATAATGCCACAAAAACTAGAACTCTTGCTAATTTATCTTTGATTTCACGTCCCTCCTGTTCTTTCTCTTTATGTTGGTAACTGAGCTTGAAGTTGAAAAGCACATTAAAGGTATTTCATCTACTGCCGTTGGTACTGATTGCTTGTACTCTAAAATGATAATCTTTATACTCCCGCATATCCTTCCCGTATTAACTTTTATTTTCAATCTTTCCTTATCATCTCAGTCTTTTCCCTTATCGTGGAAACAGGTGAAAGTTATACCCCTTCCTAAAAAATCCAATCCATTACATCCTTCATTCAGACTTTCGCCCTATCTCTATATTTCCTTTCCTATCTAAAGTTTTGGAGCACATAGTCCATCAGCAATTGTCTTGTTTTCTGCGCTACAACAATCTGCTTAGTCCTTTTCAGTTCGGTTTTCGGCCGGGTCACAGTACAGTTACAGCGCTTGTTAAGGTTTCTGACGACATTCGTTTTGCAATCGATTCTAAATTTCTCACTATACTTGTTTTGTTGGATTTTAGTAGTGCTTTCAACTCAGTGGATTTTGATTTGCTGATTGGGGTCCATAGTGCTCTCAAATTTTCATCCCCAGTTTTAAATTGGTTTGGCTCCTACCTACGTAGACGCTCACAACTTGTATCTATTAATAACACTGAATCTGGATGGTGCGATATCGTAGCTGATGTTCCGCCGGGTTGTGTACTATCCCCTTTAATTTTTTCACTTTTTATTATTACTATAACATCAGTGATCTCTTCTAGTTTTCATTTATATGCTGATGACTTACAGGTTTACCATCGCATTGATGCTATGGACGTAATAGGAGCCTTGCATACTCTAAACGCTGATTTAGCTGCAATTTGCTCTATGGCTGATTCATTTGGGCTTCTAGTAAATCCAACTCGATCCAAAGCTATTATTATAGGGAGTAGACATATGCTTAAGTCTATTGATTACTCCAGCTTGCCCTCAATAGTTTATAACGGTACTCAGATCTCTCTTTCCCCTAATGTTAAAAACTTAGGAGCTATTTTTAGTTCAGACCTTTCTTGGGAGGACCACTTTAATTTCGTTAGCAAGAAAATTTATTCCATTTTTCATTCACTGCAATCTCTTAAAAATTTCTTCCCTATTAAAACAAAAATCTCCCTCGTTCAAATTCACTTTCATTCTCATTTTGATTATTCTTGACTATGCTGATTCATATTTTCTTGACGCTACTTAAACTCTTTTAAATAAACTTGAGAATCTCCAAAATTCTTGTATTCGTTTTATCTTTGGTCTTCGCAAATATGACCATATCTCCATCTTTAGAGCAAAACTCAAATAGCTTCCTATCCGTCTTCGCATGAACTCTCATATACTTTGTCTCCTTTATAATATTTTGTGTAATCATTCTGTCCCCTCTTATCTTCGAGAACGCTTTAATTTTTTACACTCCAGTTAATCACCGTGTCGTTCTAGTCGTAATTCAATACTTCGTTTTCTTGTATCCCACTCCCATTGTTATTAAAATTCCTTTACTTTTCGTTCCGTCAAATTATGGAATTCACTTCCTCTAGAGTCAGTGGAAGTTTGCGAAAGCGTCGCCACAGCCTCGGTATCTGGCGAAGGGGAGGACACCGTGTGGTTTTAGTAAATAGGAGTCTCACATAACCCGCCACTTCTCCCGAAAGTGGCGGGTATCCATGATGGATTTCCGCACGTTAAACAAATGGTCTCAATGTAACTGTATCGGGTTGTCTTACTAAATGACGATAACAACCACGATTGCTTAAAAAGAAATCATTATACTAAAATCCGACTTGTCTCATTATGTCCGTCCATTAGTATTAAGCATGCACAGAAATCCTATTTCGAAAACCGATTATAAAGGTAAAAATGTCAAGGCCGTATTTGAAGATGAACCTAATTTTTTTTCAACAAAACCTTTAATTAAACATTTATAAAATGGCTTTCAGGTTCTTGAAACCATTTTGTCAGTCAATCATTTGAAATATCTAGTTACACTAGCTGTTACCCACGGCGTTGCTAACGGCAACGGCAACACGGCGTGGTTAATGGGCCTACAGAAACATTTTTTCGAAGTTAAAACTATCCTATGTGTTAATCACAGTTACCTTCTATGTGTGTGCCAAATTTCAAAAAATACGGTTAACAATTATTTAAGCAATTAAGGATTAACAAACAAACATACAAACTTTGGCATTTATATAAGTGTGCTACTAAAGTGTTAAAAGTGTCTTCTTCTTTAATTTTTAAATAAAAAATTGATAAACCTAAAAAAATTATTAAAGATCTCATTGAACACTTCCAACGGAAATCGTTTTGAACTAAGTTTATTCTAAATTTATTTGTACTAATTTACCACTTTAGTTTGGCATTCGGTTATCAAGTCTTACAAATTAACACCACTATTGCGTCGGACAAAAGTTTCAAGAACCTTACTTATTTTTAAAGGTCTATCTAAAGACTTCACACTTTTTTTTATAGAAGAGGAGGCAAACGAGCAAGTGGGTCACCTGATGGAAAGTGATCACCTCCGCCCACGGACATCCGCAACACCAGGAGTATCACAGATGCGTTGCCGACCTTTAAGGAATGAGTACACTCTTTTCTTGAAGGTTCCTAAGTCATAATCGTTAGGAAATACCGCCCTCGGTAACTGATTCCACAAAGGTGTTATACGGGGTAAAAATGTCTTCGGAATCTCACAGTTGTAGACCGCCACTCATCGTGGTGATGGGCATGATACCTTAAGCTCTGACGCGATGTCCGAAGGTGGAAATCAGCGGC
>NJDC01003042.1:13795-46162 GCA_002245475.1 Calephelis virginiensis
AATTTTAACGAACAATCTCGTTAACCAAAACTGAAGATCACTCCTTTGTATATTAAATAAGGAAAAGTTTCACCGGGCTGCAATCAATGATAAGTTTTATAAAAGATAGTACCAGTAAATCAAACTCATTTCGGGGCTCGCTGGAGTGGGGGAAGGGAGGGTCGTGCGTCACTGATCGATGCAGTACTTGTTGCTACGTTCAACAGGCGTAAGCTACGTTTACAATGTGCCAGGCCAGCGTCAAGGCCTGATTTTTGACTAAGCTAAAGTACAAAGAGTAGATTTTGGCACATTAAATTCGGCACAAACTTCTTCGCGTATCTTCCCACTTTCATAAACGGATATTAACTTCAGTTTTTCACGTAATGATAACGATTGTAGCTTTCGTTTAGGCATTTTTCAAATAAATATCTAAAGTAAAGTAAATAGTAAAGCGAAACTAAAACTGAAGGTAATTGAAGCTCAAAATGTGTACTTACGTACTTGGAATTACGTGTGGAATTTGTGGGTAGGATAAGAATGAGTAAACAAACAATGTTATCTCAGTTACAGAGGTTTATGCATATAAAATTTACCCGCTGTCTCAGTTATAGAGGAAACTATGATGATAAATCGAAAAAACAAATCCCAGATATAGAGGCTTACATCATCCCACTAACAGAGGTAATTCAGTGCCAAAGTGTTGGGACCTCAGCATGAGTTCCAGTTATGGAGGTTTCTCACTTATCCAGGTACCACTTAACCAAGTTGCACTGTATATGATGTTCAAAACTTATCGTTATGCATGAAACCCTCGTAAAACGAACTATTTCTTTCTTTTAAGATATCCACTTGTCTAATTTTTATAAGAAGTAGCTCAAATTTTAAACTGAAAAAAGGAAAAATCAATCTGAACCGATTGCGACGTCGTCTTTTGAGATCGCAACAAAAAAATAAGCCATTCCAAAATCATGTTTTGGACTAAAGAACTTTCCGCGAGTTTCTTGAAGTATTTAAAGACAAATAGATATTTTATTAAGATTAAAACAAGTCGTTATTAAATACCGAAACTGAGACTTAATTAAATCACGAAAATTTAAAGAAATGTTGGAGGTGATATGATCACTCTACAACCTATATCAAGTTGGTTTCACTGAGCAGTTTAGTTACTTTTTTAAGAGTCTTACGTCGAGGTTAATAATCGCTAATAGGAGCAAGTAGGAGGTCGGCTGTTGGCAGGTGTCGCCTTTCGCGTATTTAGGATAGAATAGAATAAAATAACTCTTTATTATGCACCAAAATACATTAAAATAATAAACTAAAAACAAAACTTTAGAACTGATTCAGCTTGCAAAGCAGAAAATTTGTCCGCTTAATTATAATTCAATAACATGAAAAAAATATGAAGAACCAATAAATACTAAAATAGAGAGTTAAAACAAGTGGTGACAATCGTATGATATCATGTCATGATAATTATATATGCAATGCTAAGCGCTAGCTGAGTCGTGCACTTGTCGTTTTAAGTTTTAACTTTGATTGACATGCGTACATTTTTAAGTAAGTCAGGTCTGTTTATTTAGTGAACTACGAGCCTTTGAACACATCATAAGATTCATATTTATTTGCGTTTTGAATGTGAGTGCGACCTCTGTAAGTTATTTATTCTATGCTTATACGTTATTTAGGTAAACTAATAACTGCAACTAGAGCCCATATTATTTTTTCTTTTTTTTTGTTACTTATAATAATGTAAATACATTGTACGAGTAAGATTACTTTTTATGAAAATCATAAACTTATCTACATGAACTAAGCCGTGATATATTTTTTATCAATTATAGTTAAGATTTGGCTATTATGAGTCCTGTATAAAATTGTTGTGTGTTAATGATCGGTGTAAACGCGCCTCAATTTTTTGCTACTCCACTTATCATAAGGACAACTGATTCAAATCTCCACAGAACCTTAAACCTTTTTCGTTTGATTTACAACCCTGATCAACTGGATATATATATCATTTATATATTAACTTCACAAAATTAAATTAACGAAATAGAGTGCAATAATTTATTTATATATTATACGGAACTAGGTATAAACCACGTCTTTCAGTGTAAGACTCTGGACATGTTTACTGGCATTTGCTTGTGGGAGTAGGGATCCACTGCCTTATATATTGCTGCCACTATAATGATAGTAGGATGCCACCATAACGTTTCGGTAGGGAGATTACCCTCCCAGATAGACTCGTCCACTTGACCTAACGCACCGCTTATAGGACAGCAACTCAACTATAACATGGCGTCTATAGGTCACAGTTGTCTCTTACCAACAGGAGAGTCCAGAACTTATAACCGACTCCAATTAGGAGGCTATCATCTCTGTATTTCGTAGTAGATGCTATAGGCGCATTGCTGTCTTATGGCAGAGGTAGTAAGACTAATGTGTAAGTGTTTCATCTGGACCAAAACATGACACTGTCATTATGGTGTCAGGAATAGGTAAGCTGGTAATGGTGACCCGGCTTAGTTGCTTGTGCAGCGCTGTAACACTAGTGGTCTTATTAGTAATAACATATTTAACCTAAGCTCACATCCCATACATGTTGTCAGACAGTCATCATAATATTAATACGTAAAGCAAAAACTTTGAAACCCCTCACGAAAATTTTGCTGATGTAGGAGTATGAACTATAGCATACTTATATCTTATGTGTAGGAGAAGTGCAGAACGCTAACACTTTTCAATAATAATGCTTATAAAGTGCTTTAGTCAATAAATGTAACATTACACATACTACCATACATTTGATACACATAAACAAATATTTATAACGTATAAAGATCACAGATGGCGCACAAACTATATTCGTAATGTTAAGAAACAAAATAGTTGATCTTAATAAATGAAGATGGCGCTCTTATCAAAAACAATTAACCCTAATATTATTTGAACATTATATTTTAATAATTTATATTGAATAACTTATAATTAAAACTTATTATGGTCGAATTTTGACCAATGGGCGATTACTATTTATGATAAATTTGCCTTATTCCGTAACTTACCTATATCGTATTTTTTCAGGCGACTCCTCCAAAAAAAGCTATATTATTTGAGAATACCTGCCCTACTAATGAGACGTTTAGTGTTTCTTATTGAGAATTTTTACCTACAAAATAACGATAAATAAATTAATGTCACTGGATAAATAGCACCAATTGAATGTAAGCCCCAAGTAAGTAAATTATATGATTTAATTATATGTGTTAGTCAACGATATTGTCTAACAGAAATGCTTAAATGTATACCAGAATAAATTAAATAAGACACGGATATGCAGATAAAAAATGGGTGGATACCTACTACGTAAATACCTAATGCAACAATTTTAGCATTTTCGATTTTTGTAGTAAAAAAGGAGGTATTTATAGCTGAAAATAACACTATTATTGCTTTAGAGAAAGTGATAATGTGATATATTTTTAAACGTATATGGGTTAAATGGTTATTCGAGATTTATACACGGGGAATTCCCACATTTTTTGGATTGTGCCTGCTACTTGTTGAATAAACACGCCTATCAAGTATGATATGGGATTGGACTTTAGCCTTTATACTCGTTTTTAGTACAATTAAGGTGATAAAAATCGGGCACATAGGCTTATCTATATAAAGTGAAAAACTGATATATATACAAACACATTAATAAATTTTTGCATTTTAAAAACCGAACTTATAGTGTCATACTTACAATAAAAAGTTTCACAAATATCAGTGGAATTATGTAAAAAATATTTCAAATCGAAACTTTGTTTGTTTTTACTTAAAAGTCAATTGCACATTGGCCCTTATACGTAGGATCCATTGTTATCTAAATCACAAGAATATTACAAGAGTATAGTATATTAAAAATCACATAAATTTCTGCTCTATCGGGATCGAACCCCAGTCTTGCGGTTGTTTGGTGTTAGGCTACGCTAACCCCTCGGCCAACGAGACGGTTCACATATATCACGAAAAAACCAACTTGCATTAAGAGACTTTTTATGTAGCCGGTGTTAACTGTTAACTTTATTTCCGTTCCACTTCATGGTCCTATTTACGTTGCAATTTATGACTCCATATATCAAACCCAAGGATCAAGTATGTCAAAAACGCTGGTACGAAAAAATTACCTTCTTTATCCTTGTCTTATCTTGTTAGAAACCTAATAAGTAGAAAGTGCAATTTTTTTTGTTACGTAAATAAATTCTTTGTATATTTTTCGTAGTAATGGTGGAATTTTGTTTTTGCATTATCATTTGGCAGTTACGAGGTTACTGTTGAATTTTTTAGCTATTCACCGTTTCTAATACACTTTACATTTTTTACTTGATCGGCTAAGGAACGAAACAGATAGGTATTTTCTGATTAATACAACGGGAGCTTTTTTAGTAAAAATAAAAAAAAAACCTAATATAATATTTTTACGATCGATCCCCGGAAGAGGTAGGCACAGGTGCAACCAGGACACCTACGATTAGCCGAATGTACTACTTACAACAATTTAAAAAAAAATGTGTTGGTGGACTCAGGAATCAAACCTCATAGCTCATGTAATCGTCGCCAGCACTACTAGACCAGAGGCATTTTTATCTGTTACAAGCTTGACGTGTTTAGCGCGTCTATCCATGTCTATATTTCAATACATTGAACAGATTTTGTTCCTCAAATATTTTAGCTCACTCTACGCCATTGTAGATTATTACTGACGGCAGTGTTTCCGAAACATAACCACTTGGGGACCTTTAAGAAAAGTGCTTACTCATTTTCAAAACCCGTTTGAGAGCCCTGATGTTTATGCTATTCGTGCTTGGGGAGATCACTTATCAAGTGAACCGCTTGTTCGTTTGTAACTTATTCCAGGAAAAAAACTCCGGGCACTACGGGAGTGCCGCCAGAAGTGAAAACTTGAATTTGCACGAATTGCTTTAATTATCAGTATGAAAATACTATAATTTATGTGGTATACTACAATATTCATTTATTGTGCTATCGCACACAAACATGACAACACGAACATTCGCGCAAGCGCCCTGCGCCGTCTTATTCGCATAAGCGCCCTGCGCCGTCTTACGAATTTTCGTCTTGCGAAATTTCAGGTCACGTGTCCTGACTCGAGTTTAGAAGATTTTACCCATTCCAAAAAAAGTGCGCAACGCCGCTAAAGAAAACAAATGAATGAAATGTATACTCAATATTATTGGTAAAGAGTTCTATTTTCAAAATTTAAACTTATTTTTTTAATATAATGCTTTTAAGTTGCCAGTTCTAAAAACTTTCAGTTTGACCCTCGTATTCTTGGACACATATATCAGAATAACAAAAGGTCTTATGTTGCCATTTTTCAGATCAATTCTACAGTTGACAGAAAAAAAGTTGGTGAAAAGCCTTCAAGTAGCTGCTGGAGATTATAACGAAAGTCAAATGTATTTTATAAAACTAATCGACTTACAACTCGTAAATATTAGAGCCTATTTACTTTGATAGTTTTCCTTTTAACTTGGTAATACATAATCGGCGCCATGAGGGCGAGACGAAGTTCACTTCATCAAAGTTTAGTACATGTATAGTATAAACTGCCAAGACAAGAAGAAACCCAAGGCCTTGCCTGGCATTAAATATTGTTTTTTAGGATAATGGAAGGCAAACAAGTAGACGCATTTCCTGATGGTAAGAAATTCACGCCGCCTAGAGACAACAAAGGTGGTAATGATGCGATGCCAACCTGAGGCTCAAGCAAAAGGCCTCAAGCAAAAGTAAGTTTACCGGCTACCTTACCCTCCGAACCGGAACACGTCAACGGCTAGCATTGACGTTATGTCGGCAGGAATAGATAAATGTAAATAAATGATCGTTATCCCATGATCGGGGCCTTACTCATGTGTGGTTGTTGTCATATGCAAGTCTATCAGCTACTTAAAACTCAGTCAGGGAACACGACAATTGCAAGCACTGACTTCGAAAAACGTAAATATATTTGCTTTTACTTTTTGCAAGAAATACGTCTTTGGTTAAAGCAACATTTAAATAAATTGAAAATGATAAAGAAACAAAAAAGAAGGGTTTATTTTTTATGATTTCATAATTCTCATGGGCGTTTATTAAATTTATTTAAGTATATCGCCTTAGTCCAATGTAGGACTTCATGAGGTCCCAGACTCCGTTCCGTATCCGGCGATTCAATTTGCTTGCTCGATGACAATAGGTTTGCCAGTTGCCACTTATGACGTAGTGGGACGTTAGTGTCTTCGACTAGTCGTGGGTGCACTAGTTGTACCTTTACTTTTCTCTTGGGGAATACGGACGTGAATACACTTTTTTTGTTTAAGTATTTCTATGTCAGTCAATGCTTGCCGTTGACGTGTTCAAGTTAGGAGGATAAGGTAGCCGATAAACTTACTTTTGCTCGAGGCCTAACATACCAGCCTCAGGTTGGCAGCGCACCCGCTTTGGTGTTTATAGGCAGCGTGAATTTCGTACCATCAGGAAATCCGTCTGCTTGTATGCCTTTCAATGTTATAAAAAAATACTAACACCTATAATACAAGCAAGCAATCTGCTCACTTTGGGGTTAGATCAATTTGTATGATTTTTCCTATATAATTTGATATTGATATTTTATTTCATATTGTTGATGTTTATTTATCTGTAAACTTCTAAATATTCTGGAATCTTATAAATTATACCTCAAGATTCATTCTACATGTAAACTCGTGTTTAAGCCTCTGCCTTTAAAGTTTAATCAACTTGAAGTTTAAACTTACCTGATTTAACAAAATGGGGATTAAATTATTCAAACTTAGTCATCAGTCGTCATAAAAAGTCATGTCAGGTTTTTGACTGGTAGCCTCCTAAAAGCTCATTTATTGAGATATGATTTTACACGACACACTATTTTTTTCATGACAAGTATAGCACAAACTTTACAACATGCCACCAAATGGTAGTGTACGGTAGATAGGTCTAAATATTAATCTACCTTTAAATTAATTTATAACAAATTATGAAACTTATGTTCATAAATAAATAAAATGTTTATTAAAATGTAAATAAGGGCTGTGATTTAAATGTACATTTTTATAGAAATATGTAACTTCTTAAAATTAACTAAATATTTGCACACCACAATGTGGTAGAATATGTTGTATTCTTAAATATCTATAACAACTTTTTAACACACATATTCCGCAAATAAATAATTTTCATTTTCATTTCAAAATTTGCTAATTTTACTCACTACGTACACGAAATTTAATAATAACGAAAAAGCTGCTAAAATCTTTTCTTTCGATGGCGCCAAAAACACTCGTTAGTCAATAAAAAATAAATCATAGGGATTTCTTTTTAAAGCACCGGATATTGCCAACGGAAATATAATCCTTAGAACAAATTTTTTAACCGAAGCCGTTTAGATTTGCTGCAAACTCTTTCAAAGCTATCGTTAAAGTGCAAAAAAATGTTTATATAAAATTTTAAGACTATGTTTTATGAAAAGAGCTTGAAGTTTTCTGGTTCAGTTAAAACATATTCCATACATTGTCGTTAGATAATATAAATAATAGTCGTTGGTCGAGTGACTAGCGTACACGCCTAACTACACCGAGCAACCGCGAGGCTCGGATTCAACTCCCGACGGGGCAGGCATTCGTGTGGTGAGCATTTAGATGTCTATATTTCCGGATCTAGGTGTGTATTAAATTTATTCTGGTATCTATTTAAGTATTTATATCTATTAGTATCGTTGCCTAACAACCATAACACAAGCATATAACTTGCTTTGGGTTGGATTCAATTTGTATTCATGAATTTGTTATTGTCTTCAGCGAAAAAAAACAGTATCGAAAATAGTAAAGGAATTAGTAAATTAAATTAAAAACAATCCAGGTATTCTTTTTGGTGAATTTGTAAAAGTGTATAAAATATTTTCGTACTTCGTCAGTTTTCATACAAACTTTCATCCCCTATTATAGTTCTTTAGGGGTTGATTTTTTAAATATTGGAACCTCTATCATTCTCTATCTATCTAATCTATAGCTACATGCATGCAAAGTTTCATCAAAATCAGTTCAGCGGTTTAATAGTGAAAGAGCTACAGACAGACTTTAAAAGACTAAGTATATAATATACGTATCGATTATGTAATCCCAAATGGTTAATATCTAAAGAAAGATATTCGGTCATTGACTCGACGTTATGAATCAACGCTTATAAGACTTTTGTTTTGTTTTGGTGCCATCGAAAGAAAAGATGGTCGAAGTTTTTTCATAATTATTGAATTTCGTGTTGATATTGAGTGAAATTAGTCAATTTTGGTGGCATTTTGTACAATTTTGTTCAGTGAAAGTGCACTAATGAAATAATCATGAAGAAATTAGCGTATCGTGTATTTCCTCGTTGCCGTCAAATCTCATTACATGAGCTTGAGTAAACAGGCCACCGCTTTACCCAAGAGCCTGACATGACTTCCTGACGACTTATAATTGATGAATAATTAAAATTAATTGAAATTGATATAAAATTTGATGCAAATTTCTACTTGACAAATGGCTAAATACTAACGTGAAGGCCAAAACCTAAAGAAAGAAAAGAAAATACTTTTGTTTAAGGATAATCTTGGTACTTCAAATTTTGTCCTTCATTTCAAATTTAGTTTGAAACATGATTTTTTTATATTTCTAATTACTCTTAAAAATAAGAATAAGTCATCGTGATTTCTAATTTTCAGCAATTTTTTTTATCTATCACTGGAAAAAAGTTGATTGAAAACATCGCAATTTGACATGTCCGGACTAATCCGACATAAAATGTTCAATGTCTTTTGTTTTCGTTTCAATTGAAAAAGATAGCTTCCATCTAAATTAAGATTAGTTTGTGAACAGCAGAATCACCACCATTGCCAATGAAATCTAAATTCTCAGAAACGGAAATAACTTAACCCAAGCCGTACAGATTTGCAACAAATTCTCTAAAAGCAATTTTTAAAGACCTATAAACATTTTATCGCATGGAAGTATAAAACTTTAAGTTTTCGCGTGATAGTATTCAAAGCCATAAAATACAGTTCATAAATTTTATGCAGTTAAAGTTACCGTAAACCCACATTAAGTTTAGTAGCTCATTTCGGCAAATATGTTATAGTGCATAAATTATCTGTTTATCTCTTTGAAGAATATAATAAAATAGGAAATCGGTCATTGATCTTAACTTCCAAGACAATAGAAGCTTCTTTGTGAACTTGAGAATCTCGCCATAATTAAACTAAACAAGTTAGTGGCAGCAACAATTCTAATTGTAGTATATAATTTATAGAAACAAACAAAAAGCAACGTTAAATGGAGCATAGTAAACTTTTAACTTCGGATTCTTTAAGCAATTTTTATAAATGCTTTTAAGTACAAAAGACACTCGCTAATGGTCAAGGGTAATTTAGTCCCACATTGTGATAGGATATTAACCTCTAGCCAACCGGGCACTTATCCAATCTCAGAAAACTTTTTTTTAAAAAATTAAGAAAACATATTTTATTGTGATTGTTTGGTGTATTTATATAAAAAATATCTTAGATTATAACTAAGCAATCAAAATGAAAATTGTAAATATCCGTGTGACGTCGTTACTTGAAGAATTAACAAAGTAAAAAGCGATGAAAATATATTTAAATATTAGTCAATTTCTTGATTTTTCTATTTGCTTTACCTTGTTAACACCATCCCACATTTCAACGTACTCGTAAATTAGTATATTCTCCATCTATCATACGAGACAGCTAGCGTAAAGATATGCAAGTATATTTGAAGAGAGTGAGTGTATTGTCTGAACATAGATGCATAGAATTCAGCGGAACTCTCGGTTATACAAATGGTTCTTCAGAGTAGTCCTAGCACGAATGTCTTGATTTTTTTCGAATTGAAGAATTGACGAGTCGAAACGTACGTCATAGTGAACGTAAATTAGTCACAATCGTACCTTTACACGGCATTAGTCAGAGATCGCCACTTTTGAGCTACCTGATGAAAAGTATACGTACTTATGCTAGTAGTATATAATATATATTCGACTTCTCCCTAGTTGAAACATGTATCATTGTTTTCAACACGATATTTGACTAATATGCAATCGCAGCGTATCCATTTAACATACTGCCTCCGCTGACCTGCTGTTCGAGTATCAACTCTTCTGCCAAATAAAACACGCCTTACATTGACTTTATTAACCTATAGTTTCAGATTAATAAGCATTTTAAAAGCATTCATTTGTCGAAAGCCAGTGATCGAATTTCGACTCGATGACGTGAAAATTTCGTGCTAGGGCTAGAGATCCAACAGTATATATCCGACCTCTCGAGTTACTAAGAGGCCGCTATTGAGTAGATTTGTCAACAAGCGGTGCTTCACTACTTTGCATTCAATAAAATGGAAGGGTTTGAAATCAGATTACATTATTTCAACAAATACACTGGTTTATACATTTTGTTTATTTTAAAACTGCTATAAATATAAAATAATCTCTGGGCAAATTAAACTTAATAATTTTACACCAAAGAAAACACTTCGCTGAGTAAGTTAGACCACATGCCTCTACCAGGCAGCTCAAAAGAAGCACTGATTAAAATATGTACAGTTAACCTGTATTTAACTTAACTTATTTCTTAATACTTAACTTACGCAAAAAGCCTATCATTCCATTCTCAGTTGGCAACGCACTATTGCCATGGCATATTTAAGTGACTTGTGTTTCTTTCCATAATCTGTTTCCTTAAATAATCTTATCTTTATTCCTGTAGTAGCCACACGTACAGTAGTGAGAACTCCAAAATTTACATTTGCTCAATTATGAATTCAAAGGCGTGTGTTACTCTTTTACGGCTAAACTGCTGGGCCGATTTCAATGAAATTTGATATGCATTTAGCTAAATACCCGAGACCAAACTTTTTCAAAAATCAACCTCTAAAAGAATAAAGGTTTTAAAAGTTTACATAAAAATCTACGCTGGCGAAGTCGCGTGTAAACAGCTAGTGAAATATAAAATAAACCTTTTCATAACAAGTATTTTCGTCAATATATATTGTGATTTATATAAAAGGTTAAAGAAACACCTTTGCCGAGTATGTCTTTGTGGCTCATGAAGATAGCGGATTACGGCGCGACAAATATAATAGGGTACTATCAGTTACAAAAGTCCGTTATTAAATTGACAAATAGTTTATACGGAAAATTCGGTATTGACTTTTTTGCTTCATATTACCTTTCCTTTATTATTAAATAAATATGTAATTGCGAAACTAAAACTATGTAACTTTGGTGTTACCCTTTTTTTGCATTAGATATTTTTTTGAATGCGGGAAACAAAATTGGCGGCGTTAAAAAAAATAATCAAACTTTTTTTCAAATAAGTTATTTATTTGCCACATTTTTTGAAAGTATTTTTCATGTCTGACAGGGGACATTTGTTGAGCTTAGTTAACACACCAAATACCGATGTAGGAAGTGAGCTACATAGTTTTATAATGGATTAGATTTTTTTAGGATTTTTACAACTTGTCATGACTAAATGTATTTACTAAGCGCTAAGAACATTTAACAAATTTTACAAAGCGTTCAGTTCACCTTGAATTATGGTGGCTAAATGGTATGTACTCACTTATCGGTCGCGGCTGTATCCGATAATGTATATGTTCAAGCTTTATAGCTTACTACGACAGTGTCACTCTGTTGGCAATTGTAATTTTTTCCATTGGGTTATGGCAGCAGACTAATTTCGTTCATTGATGACACAATTAGTAACAAAACGTCGTTTACATTTTTAGAAAAATACGAAAACGTAATGTCTACTTTCAGTTTCAAATTTTTAGAATGTGATAAAAACTATGTGTCGAAGCGGTGTGAAATAATATTTTAGTCGCTCGGCTTATACTTATCTCGAGTGAGTAGTTTTTTCATAGAATATTCCTTTTTTTAAGGTAAAAAAAAAACATATTTTTTCATTAAAAACATGTCTTCCTTTAGTTAACAAATTTTATAAGATATAGCTAAGAAGATATTAAGTTGGACTTTCAAAAAGTGAAAACTCGATTGAAAGGTTTCGAGTAATTTTCAAGTTTTAAGTGTCATGAGGTAACAAAAAAATAAAATGACAAACATACAAAAAAAAATGTTATAACTTATAACCATTGTTTAGTATTTTGACTGGAGTATCTACAATGTACAGACACAGCTTAGCGGTCGTTGTTGTAGTTAAAGTCACGGTATTAGTAAGAAATTAATATATGATCACCTTTTACAAGCTTTTTAGAAGCTATCTGTTAGGATTTATAAGGATTATATCCTTCAAAAGAATCCGAGATCAACATGGGAATATAATTTAAAATCTAAGCAAACTAACCCACGAAAATACTGCGATATGTATAAATTCCTTTGAAGCGTCAAGTTCAGGATGATGCAATACGAGGATTCCCTGAAGACTTTACAAAACATTTTCTCCTACATTTACCTTTAATTTACCTATAACTGTTTTTGTGTAGGTACATTTCATTCACAGAACTAATTTTCTGAATATTGGAACTTTACTATTAAAAAATCGTAGTTGGCTTATAAAACGCGAGCTAGTGAATAAGACAATATGAAAAGATTTTTTCTAAATATTTTTACCTTATTCGAAACTAGTGGCCTGCCCTGGCTTCGCACGGTTATGAAATATACATATAAACCTTCTTCTTTGATCACTTTATCTATTAAAAAAAACTCATCAAAATCAATGCTGTAGTTTTAAAGATTTAAGCATACAAAGGGACATAGGGAGGAAGCGAATTTGTTTTATACTGTGTAGTGAAGAGATCATTCTTTTGATTACCTGTATACAGGGTAACATTTAAAGGACTAGCGAAATTTTGAGAGAGGGTTGAGAATCTCTATTACTTTCCATTTACGAATTCATAAAAAAAATTAAAAAATGTACAGTATAATTTTCATCGAACGCAAACTACAAAATGCATGGTTATAACGTAAACGCCGACCGCAATCGCATGCGCAGGCTGGTGACGTCATGACAGGCATGTAGCGTGACAATAAGTGAATTATTAACACGGACTATTTGAAATGAATGTTCATAAAAATAAATATTACAATTTGGCAATTATTATTTAAAATGCACTATCTTTTTAGGCTTAACCCCCTTGTATTAAAATTTGGCCGGTCTTTTGAACGTAACCCTGTATATTTTGTGATAATATGTAGAAGTCGCGATGTAGTGCTTAAAGATATTATCCATTTAACTAAAATCCATAAACAGCCAGACTTTTATTTTATAAATATAAAATATTTCTCAAGTATGCTTGAAACACAGGTTGCTACTATAAAGTTTGCAACATTGTGGCCACAAAATAAAAAACATTTAATTGATCTGAGATTGTAGTGGTCGCAGGTAGGTATTCGGTATCAAATGTGTAGTTGAATAATATTCCAACAAGTCTTCACATTAGAAAGCGTAATTTGCATGCCTTTTATTATTACCTCTTTTCGCCTCTTTTATTTTCGCCTCTGTGGTCTAGCGGTCCGGGTGTTGGGACTTGACTGCATGAGGTTCCGGGTTCGCATCCCGGGTCGGCCAACAAAAAGAAAATTGGATTTTTCCCATTTTCTAATAAAAAAAAATGTTGGTCGGGATTGGAATTGTGCTCGGTTGGCGATAGGCTTGCCACCTATCACATTGTAGGACTTAGTATCTTCGGCTAGTCGTGGGTGCCTTGGTTGTACCTCTGCCTACCTCTACGGGGATATGGGCGTGAAGATACTTTACTTTTTTTATTTTTACCAAATTCAGAATATATATTATAATCAATTTTAAACATTCATCGTGTTAAAAACCCATACATTTTTATAATATTCGCGTTCAAACAACTCAACTAATGAACAACAAAGATATTAACTGTGGATAACTTACCAGATAATGAGAAATGAAGTATCTTGTGTAAGTTTATTTATTTTCTAACGGGTGTAGTTTTTTTTGAGAAGTCGAAGATTTTATACAATTACGCCGACGTGCAGTTGCGGTGAAACTGCGAGAGAAACCACGAAGCTCAACTAGTTAGATAATAATCATAAAAAATGTTTTTTTTTTACCAACCCCTACAAAGCCTATCCATAGTGTAGCTAAGAACCATCTCATTCACTCAAAATACTTTCAAAAAAAATCCGCATTGGATTCTGTCCATTCGTTTCTATGTTTCAGACAGACACACACATATACGTCAAATTTATATAGAAAAATAATAAGTATCTTCACGCCTATATCCCTGATGAGGTAGGACCAACCAGGACAGGTTGTGCCTCTGCCGACCTCATCGGGGATATGCCCACGACTAGCCGAAGACACTAAGCCCCACAATGTAATAGATGGCAAGCCTTTTGCCAACCGGGCACGTATCCAATCCCGTTCCACGTTATCTTTATTAGAAAATTGGAAAAACAAATTTTCTAGTTTTTAAGTTGACCGACCCGGGAATCGAACCCGGGCCCTTAAAAAGTTTGACGCCGGACCGCTAGACCATAGAGACCATTATAACAATTAATTTTTGTGTCGGAGGTCAATAAATAAGGCAATATATACAACCAAATTCTACCGATGTTTGTGAAACGATGCAAAGTTGAACAACATTAGTAATGTGACTGAGCACACAAAGGAGGCGTTCACAAACAAAGGCTCGCTTCAAATGTACTTCCTACAATTAACCTTATTTTTTTCCCCATAGTGCACTGACTTTAATGTGAGTTGCAAAACCAAACATAAAAGTTTTAATATTGTTTTGATCTTCCGCTTTGAGTAAATTTGAAATCATATTCTTATTTCTTACGAATAGTAGTTACGTAGGTCACACCATAAGTTTAGCGTAGCTTGAAAAAACAACTTGTTTTGACCAAAATATTATATTTATTGCTTTTCTAAATAATCTTTACATTTTTTCATGCGATCAAACCATTTTTTAAAACAGGAGGACCACAGATCTGAAGGCATGTTTTCTACGTACTGATTGAACGCTACCACTGCCTCTTCGGAGTTGGTAAAATCATCAAATCTTTGATTTTGGGGAAAATACAGAAATCACAGAGTGTTCGGTTCGGTTCGGTTCCTTTCGTTCGTTCGGTTCGGGGCTATACGCAGGATGAGTGGAGAGATGTACTTTTTCGGAAGCTAAAAATAACTTTGTTTTGTTGGCCGTGTATGAAGAAGCGTTATCATGGTGTAGGAGAATGCGGCTTTTGGGTCCTCTTTCGCGAACTTTTTTTAACACCCTGGGTAAACAAATGGTAGAATACCACTCGGTATTAACACTCTTTTGATTATCAAGTGGAGTTGTACAGATGGGACCCTCAGCTGAAAAAAACACGATCATTTTTTTACCAACGTTTCTCGCCTGTCTCACTTTTGTTGGCCTGTTCTCATTTTCAAACACTTGTTAACAAGATTGCTGTTTTTTTTCGGATTCAAAACAATAAATTCACGTTTCGTGTCCTGTGACAATGTCATAAACAGCATTAGAATGTCCGTGGTTGTACTTTAGTAGCATCTATGAGCACCATTCCACGCGAGCCTGCTTCTGCTCCGCTGTCAGTTCATGAGGGATCCAACGACAACAAAGTTTCCGAGCTTTCAATTCTTTTTGTAAATTTTTCTGAATTTGGCTCATACCAATCCCCAATAGTCCTCGAATTGTCTCATAGGTAATCCGGGGGTTTCTTCAATAAATCGCTTAACAGTAGCCACATTATTTTCGTTGACGGCAGTTGAAGGCCGCCCTCTACGAAATTCGCCATGTAAAGAAACTCGACCTCTCTCAAATTCAGCAAACGATCGCTTCACGCTGCTCAAACAAGGTGCTTCTCTCCCAAAAGCATTTTAAAGACGAGCAGTACAGTCTTGCGGAGAACTTTTAAAATCATAAAAAATTCCATTCCCTTAATTCCATTTTCGTTGCGTACGTACAACTTTGATGTGAGATAAAAAAAACAATTGACAAATTATTTCCCGCCAATTGTTTTTTTTATTACTAAAAAGGTTGCAAGGTTTTAAAAATATAACATTCTAAATTCAAATAATTCCGATTAGCTAGAAGTGCAAAACTTTGAGTGTGCCTCATGTATAATAAAATATGAACACAGAAACAATTTAAAAGAATAAACAATTAGCATTTATTTTATTTTATTAAAACTTTATTGTACACGAATAAAAATTGCGAGTACAAAATGCGAACTTAATGCATTCTCTCCTAGTCAACCTTAAGGCTAACAGAAATTAAATGTAGGTACCAAATATATTCGTAGAAAAACAAAAAATAAAATACATAAAATTTAAACTTGATTAATATTACTTCAGACTGAAATACTTACACAATACCGTACATACAAATAAGATAACTCAGCAATATATCACTACAAACTGTAATATATAAATTATGAATAGATAAAATTACATTGCATGTTACATACATTATATAAATAAAATAAACGATCAACAAGATACAAACCATTCATAAATAAATATCTAAATATTATACAATAAGGTCTGATGAAACAAACATGCAATAGTTAAGTACAGTTCTACTATTTAAATTATGTGCTTCAGCTTTACATTTTTTACTCTTTTTACACTTTACACTTTTATTTTTAAATTTACTGACCTAATCTAAATTTAAGCGAAATTATTAATTATGTGTAATAACAACTCTGTATAGATATCTTCTTTTTTTCTTTCTTTAGATTTTGGCCTTCACGTTAGTATTTAGCCATTAGTCAAGTAGTAATTTGCATCAAATTTGATATCAATTTAAATTTATTTTAATTAGTCATCAGTCATAAGTCGTGAGTAAGTCTTGTCAGGCTCTTGGGTAAAACAGTGGCCTTTTTACACAAGCTCATGTAATGAGTTTTGGCGGCAACGAGGAAATATACGATACGCTAATTTCTTCATGATTATTTCATTTGTGCACTTTCACTGAACAAAATTGTACAAAATGTCACCAAAATTGAGTAAATTCGCTCAATATTAACACGAAATTCAATAATTATGAAAAAACTTTGACCATCTTTTCTCTCGATGGCGCCATAACTCCATAGATATCTTTAAAATACATTCGGATTTCCGAAGCTTGACGAATATAGCCGAAGCGCATAATTTAAATAGTACTACTGTACTAAAAAAGATATTCGTAAGTTTTCTTTTTAAATAGAATCTTATTACTCACCTGCCTAATCGATACAAGAAGCTTATTCCATAACATTATGAGCTATTATTTAGACGCAGTAAATCTACAAAAAAATGACTTAGATTTAAATGACTAAATCATTTGTGGACACAAAAATTAAGATTTTTCTTTTATTTCCCTGGGCTTCCATCATAAGATCCAGACTTGGTGGATAGAAGAATAGGACCACCTCGGATGTTCGCTTCTTCAAATAAGAAAACAGTTTTGAAATCTGTACGGTAATGACGGTTGGTATGGGCTCCTTTATAAAATAGATCATCTGCCTTCCTTGCCAGGCAGCTCGTAAAAGGCGAGCATAGGCTCACCGTCATTAACACCGTGACATCTGACTAGGATTGGTACCACCGCCCTACCTATTCCTGCCGCCATAACGTCATGACGTGTTCCGGTTCGGAGGGTAAGGTAGCCGGTAAACTTACTTTTGCTTGAGGCCTAACATCCCGGCCTCAGGTTGGCAACGCACCATTACCACCTTTGGTGTCTCTAGGCGGCGTGAATTTCTTAACATCAGGAAATCCGTCTGCTAGTTTGCCTTCCAATATCATTAAAAAAAAAAAATCGATTAAGATACATTTTTTTAAATTTGTATTTATTAATAATGGTATTTCTGAAGTACTCTACAATTCTTTTATAGTATTTTTGTTGTTTAATCTTGAGAAAGCTTTTAACACTGATGAAAGCGAAGGCCCATCGGCCATCACATCCCAGATGCGTTGGGGCTTAGTTAGAAAGTACTCGTACGTTTTTAATTATGTATAGTACTTTTAACCGACTCCAAAAAGCGCAGGTTCTTAACACAACTGTATGTATTTGTATATTTTTAGCCGATTATAAGCAATGATGAACAGATTTTCATCCTTAGTTTTTCAAAAGGTAGCTTATGATTCCGAGATTAACATGTATGCATTATTATTAACTATCTATATATAAAAATATCGTATCGCAGTGTTTGTTACAACACTCCTCCAAAACGGCTAAACCGATTCTGATTAAATTTTTTGCTCACGATAGGTCTGAGAATAAGTGGGTGTTCATATTTCATACCCCTGAGTAAAAAGGGTGACCCTCCCAATTTATTATTTTTTTCTACTAAAATAATCTCTAAAAAAATACATTACAAGTATTGTATTAATATAAGTAGAAATCAACAAGCACTAGACGCATCTCGATACAATTTATATAGAGTCATGACCTGCCTTTCGCAAAGAGAATTATTAAATCGCAATGTGGTAATGGGTTTGGCTTTTTGCCGCTTTACTGAGTTTGAATTATAATAATTAATGTATTAGTGATTGCGTCTTTCTTTTAATATATTAAGCCTTTATATTGTACATTATAGGTATATTCTGTATTTCTTTATAGCAATCTCTTTATTTTTGTTTTGCTGATTGAGGTCTGTTAAAGAGATAAGTTTGTTTTTTTCGTAACTTCTTCTTTCTTTCTTTAGGTTTTGGCCTAGCCATTAGTCAAGTAGAAGTTTGCATCAAATTTTATATCAATTTCAATTAATTTTAATTAGTCATCAATCATAAGTCATCAGGAAGTCATGTCAGGCTCTTGGGTAACGCGGTGGCCTGTCTACTCATAGCTCATGTAATGAGATTTGGCGGCAACGAGGAAGTACACGATACGCTAATTCTTTCATGATTATTTCATTTGTGCACTTTCACTGAACAAAATTGTACACGTACACTAATTTCACTCAATATCAACACGAAATTCAATAATTATGAAAAAAACTTCGACCATCTTTTCTCTCGATGGCGCCAAAACTCTTCCTATTCAATTGAAAATTTTGTTTATTTACTTGTGTATGCTTGTGGTTTCGTCTACGCGACATAAACCCACATCTTTTCCAACAAAAAAATGTTTGAATCAAAATTGATCTCATGGGTTTCCCATTATGCGGGAAATGAACATAAAATAAAGTAATAAAATTGTTCTGGAATATCCTCCTTTCACGGACATAGTTATTTTATGTTTTAAATGACATACACCTATAGATATGTATACATAAAGTATCTTCACGCCCACATCCCTGAAGTTAGGCAGAGGCACAAACCAGGGCACCCTAAGACTAGCCTAGCTACGACTTGGAAAAACCCATTTTCTTTTTTGTTGCCTGACCCGGGATTCGAACTCTAGACCTCATGCAGTCAAGTCCAACAACTGAACCACTAGACCACAAAGACGATGTATGTATAAATCTTATTATGTGCAAGAGAATCCTTTAGCACGACATATTCTTTATAGACGTAAATAGAAGAATGATCCATATAAAAATGGCAATAAAAAAAATGCGTTTATCTCGTTATTGATGTTCAAAGTGAACAAAATGTCGTATCTTAACCAAATCAGGGACACCTTGGATGACTGTACTATTCAACCTATGTCCTAGTCAACCAAGGCATATTGGTCAGTCACAGTATCCTGGTCCACCAACGTATATAGTTAGTCAAGGAATTCTGATCAACCGAGATATTCCCTCTTAAAATGTTCAGATATCACAAACCTTGAATAGGTATAGGTACGACTAGGAAGAATACCACTATGTAATGCATTTTAGTGATTTTTCTCCCCCGTAAGATTGTTTTATATGAGTCAGCGAACAAGGACGCGGCTCTCCAGATGGTAAGAAAGAAAGAAAGAAAGAAAGAAAAAGTATTTATTTGCGGAATATGAGTGTTAAAAATACATTACAAACTTATTTAGGCTACCATACATATTGCATATTCTACATATTCTACCAACTTGTGGTGTGCAAATATTTAATATGTTTTAATCAAATTACTAATTTTAATTACATATTTAGTTACTATTTACACACCGTTTTTTTGTGATGATTAACCAAATCGTACATAAAAATATTTGCCTAGAGAATTTATTCGAACGCGTGCAGCTTACCATCATTTGATTTTTTTCTAAGTTATCTTCAATACAGGCTTAAAAAAACAAGCAAATCGTTTTTTTAAGAATAACTCCAAAGCACTAAAATGTATTTTATAAAAACTCACGGTAGATTTGGCGATGTTGGGAGAAGCTGAGTCAAATCTTCTGGTTTGGCTGACGTTAGAGTGCTGTGTTGTAACTTTATTAATAACTTTAATAATATTCTTTTGTATCATAAATATTCTTTTATATTTCCAAATTTTCTAATAAGAAAAAAATGTTGCTCGGGATAGGATATGTGCCCGGTTGGCGATAGGCTTGCCACCTATCACATTGTGGGACTTAGTATCTTCGGTTAGTCGTGGGTGCCCTGGTTGTGCCTCTGCCTACCCCTTAGGGGATATGGGCGTGAAGATACTTATTATAATATTCTTGCTTTCTTAGAAAGATACTTATTATAATATTATTCACCCCAATATTTCTAAATCTTTATTAGTCCAAAATCGTTAGTACATACACTGCGTACTCCAATATCCGCCTATATTTTTACGATAAAAGACATTAACGAAAATAATGGTTACATTTGTAATAATCTATAAACAATACAGATTGCAAAACGTGTCTTCAGAAGCGTGAGACACTAGACCCATTTTAAATGGGTTATAAGCATTTTCTTGCGTTCATGACTAGAATGCATTCACGTCAGAAATGGAACCTGAGTCTTCGTAGTTTTACTACTGGACATACTGGATAGTCCTGTCATGTGACTAAATACTAGGAAACAGATATGGTAAAGGTAGTATACCAAAAACGCCCTACATGACCTTCTTTACCTGTTGCTCGCCCAGAGAAAGTGACGCGCCCGAATTGCGCCGCCGCCCTTGGTGTTGCCAACTTTAAACTCAACGTCTTACGTATGGGTAGTTGAAAAGTATTAAAAACAGTTTTTTTTGTTCTATTATAAGTATTGCAGAAGTTGCTACATATTACATTCCAATTTAGTGTAATACATTGTACTATTTCAATTAGGCCTAAGGTGGTAATGGTGCTTTGACAACCTGAGGCCGGGACGTTAGGCCTCGAGCAAAAGCAAGTTTACCCGCTACTTTGTCCTCCGAACCAGAGCACATCAACGGCATGCGCTGACGTTACGGCAACAGGAATATGTAAGGCGGTGGTACCAATCCGGGCGAGTCGCCACGAAACTACCACTTAGATGTCACGGTATTATTGCATTTTACGAGCTGCTTGGCACGAAGGCAGATGATAGTGAGTTAATCCTAGTTAGGTGATAACTCAGAGGAAAATTTTTAACCCAAGAACGTGCCCCGAGTTGAATTAATCAATGCCACACATGAATAAATCATCTTCCGCTCAATTTAATAAAATTAATCTACCATGGTCTTAACTACGTAATTTTCTTGTTTTCTTTTAAATTTAGAATATAATACAACAGTAACAAACTAATTCTTCTACAGTCACGATTTATAATAGAATATAATTTCAAAAACAGTGAGGACTATAACAGTAACGAAAATTCCCGGTTAAATAATATTTATTCTTATAATGTTGAAATGTTTGTTTCTGGCTTTAACGTGAATTAAATACCTACCTGCCTGCTAATCGTTACTTATAAATAGAAATATCCACACTAATTTATAAATCATTTAGTTACAGTTTTTTTCTGGATTATATCTAAATCTAGTTACATTTTTTTTAACATTTCAAGGATATTTTGTTTATAGTATTGGAAAACATGCATACAGATGAACTATTTGCAAGAATTAATCGACAAAAACAATGTTCTTCTGCGTAGCTGGAGTCTTTTGTATTTCTTCTGTTAGTCCTTTAGGTTACTCTTAAAAGCGCAATACAGCGGTTTGAACGTCGGCACACGAGGCATCTCACTGCGTAGTCTATCAGGGGCTATGTTTTATTTGAAATATGTAGAAAAGAAGCAAATTTACAAACGAAATTTTGCATCTATTACATGTTGCCAGCTGCTACGTTCTTTTTACTAAGAATCCTGTGACAAAATCGCAAATAATACAGATTTAAAGTCCAGTGATCTGAAAATTTATACATGACTCGCTAGGGCAAAGATTACCCAATCGTGGGTAGGGAAAACGGTTGGCAGGCAACACTGTGCCCGGGCGGCGGCAGTTTGCGCGAGACGCGGTGCCGACCGCGCGGCGCTGTTCTCACTTTTGTCAACCCCATATATACGTGTATATAAAAGTGGTGTATTACACATATCTTCCAATAAAGTGCTCAATCATCTTCTAGGTAGCATTAATAAATTAAAACAAATTAAAAAAAAAAACTTAAAATTTACTACGAAATATAGCTGATTTGTGTGATATGTTCGATTAATTCGATTTTCATATCTTTATTAAAATTAGATACTTCAATAAAAATATGTACTTGTCACGGACTTAAAACTTTATGTTTCTTAAAGTAATATACCTATGTTACATTATTTATCGATAATTATATATAACAATATGGAAAACATAAAATTAATTTAATTTATATTACACAAAATTCACACAGACTACATACTCGTATAATATACAAACTCAGTCCTAGTAAAAAAGACAACAGTCACAGAATAAAAACAAATATTAACCATATTATTCTGATATATCTCAATACTAATTTTTTTAAAGGAATTTTAGTTTCGATTTGATGAAAGGCGTAACACTCTTTGAAATGTTGGAATAAAAATAACTTTTGCCTCTGAAGATTGGCTGTGAAATTGCTGCCAACTTATTAAATTTAATTTTATACCCCAAATAGAATCAGTTCCAAGGTACTACGAAATCTCTTCATTTAAATAAATCCAAAACGGTTTCATGAGGCGCAACAGTTAGTTCGTAATCTGATCTTGTACTGTATTTGCTCTTTAGTAAAATAATATCTTTCTTATCTTATCTTTTAAAATAACTAATAGACTATAAATATCATTAAATAATACGAATGGAGTGAACAATTAATTTTGTATTGAATATTTTTTACAAAGTAATTATGTTAGGTTACATCAATGACGTGGTAGAACGGGAAACTATTATTGCTTCAGTGCTATCCTTTTAAGAAAAAATAGGCGCAAAAAATCCTCCATTATCAGATCCAGACTTGGTGGCAATGATGGTCCCATTTTCCAGCCCATCAAAATTACGTCTTTTTAATAAAAAAAAAGATTATTTTAAATCGTTTCACAACAGTATTAACATACATGTACAAAGTATAGGAATCTAACACATAACCTAGAATTTATTCGAAGTGTAGGTTTGGTGATGAAGTCGTACCATAATTGGTCCACGATCGAAATCCATTTGAACTTTCTCCAAGCAGTACAAGTTACTGTAACCCATCCGTAAAGCATTACATTTTAAAGTACTAAAAAAACATTTTTTGTGGGCAATATATGTATAAATAATGTTAGGAACTGGTTCCAAATTCAATTACAAAATTTGACACACTCACACAAATAAATGTACTTAATAAATGACATAACAGAGATGCCAAGTAAATGATTATTGTAAAATATAATTTTCCAATACAGTTGTTTTTTTTTCTAGGCAAAAGTTGAGCTGAAATCAGTTCTACCCTCAATTGTTTTTGTTTATTTACATCCATAACTATAATTTTATTTTTAATTGCATCCGAAGCTATAAGATAAAAGCTATAAGATAAAATTGAAGTAGCTGTTTTAATATTAAAATTTCATTATTTTACTAAATCTATATCCGTTATTACTACTAGATATACCTACACGGTATGTGAACCATTAGAAAATCTTACATTATGTATATCTTACATCTTTATATACAAAATCTTATATAAAAGAGCTATGTTTGTAATTGTCAATATTTCTTAAAATGAATTCAGTGTACATTACTGGGACGCTCGGAATCCATAACTTTTTTTAGGCCCGGACGCAAAAAGTGTTTGACGGTCTGTCTGTGGCATCCTAACTCCCGAACGGATGCAGTAATTTCAATTTATTTTTTTTTGTATTAAAGATAACATTATGCGCGAGTGTTTTCGGTTCGGTTGAGCCGGTTAAAAGTTGTGGGGGGTGAAAGTAGGGAAAACAACCGAATGTTAGCATTTTTTTACTTTTTAAAGGAAAATTAGGTTCTTGTGTCGAGGTTTTTTAAATGTTTAATTTAATTTTCATTTGTCATCGCATCACGCGTGTTCGGATGAACCAATTTTGCCAAATCTTTTTTGTTGTATTAGTTATTAATCATTGTTCACGCATCACGGCAAACTATAACTTGGCCAATTTTTTCAGGTTTTCACTATCCAAATAAAACATTTTTCCTTAGCTACAGCTACGTTACATTTAAATCGGTTCCCTACAAACAGAGATATACGTTGAATGAGTATTCGTAAGTGCCTCGGGCGGTGTCGCAAACGTAGGCTACTTAAAAAATCAACAAGTTAGAAGTTATATTTCCTACGGGAGTCAAGTTCATAACTGAAAAATTAAGGTACATAGACGATAAACAAACGCCTACATACTATACGCCAGACGTAATTTGTACTACGGTGATTATTTTACGAAAGGCAGTGCCCACGCAATGGGAATATCGTCTGGCTTTTACGACCCTCGAGATTCGTCCAATGTGCAAACTACGCATATAAAGACACATTTTCTCGATCTTTAGTGCTTTTGATTTGACTTACGTTGTAGTGATTTTTCGTAGCTTGTCGTAGCTACTATTCGTAGCGCGTAATGTTTTCTAGTAGCAAGTAGTGTCAGTTTTGTGTCCCAGAGCGTTTCACTGGTTGTTCGTTACGGTGTGTTACTTTTCGTAGCATGTTGTGTTTTCTCGCAGCAAGTAGCGCCAGTTTTGTGTACCGTGGCGTTTTACTATATTTCGTTTCGGTGCGCTCGTAGCAGCTCGTAGCATACGTCATGAAAGTGTAGGTACATTGATGATAACAAACGCCTACATACTATAGTACGCCAGACGTGATTTGTAATACAGTGACTTTACGTAGGCAACGCCCACGCAATAGATATATATCTGGCGTTTACGATCGTCGAAATTCGTCTAATGTGCGACGTACAAAGACTGGTTTTCTCGAGAATATTAACTAGTTGGGGGTGAAAACATGTTTGTGTGTGTGTACAAATGTGATTTATGTCCAAAACCATTAGTCCGATTTTACGATGTTACGATGACAATTAGCCACGAGGCCTACAGTAAACATTTGTTTATGCAATTCAATGTTACCATTTATCTCCCAAACAAACTATTAGTTAAATTTTGATGCGGTTTTCTGTCATGGGTTTTTACGACCTTCAGGACACTCTAGACTTCGTAATAAAGTCATAGCGTTGGGTCGACGTTTCCCTTTTATTTTCATGTTTTTTACCTATATGAACCTGTTTTCCTATCACAACTTCCCAAATTTTCACATGTTTTTTAAAAATATTTCGTGGACTACTTGCCGGATTTTAAAAGGGTTTATATCTACGTGTTTGATTTGTAGCACCCTAACTATTGAAGGGATGTTATTACCATTGGATTGAAATAATTTGTTTAACAGTATTAATTTTGATTTTTATTTGGTATATAGCATTTACAGCTGTTGGTGCTCATAAAAGCTTGTTTGTTTTAAGTATTGAGATGTGATGATTCAATCACTCACTGATAGTTATTGGATTATTTTACTAGTAGTGTTAGTCACAATAAGGACGTAGAGTGCTGTACAGCAGATTTTTTTTTATGATATTGGAAGGCAAACAAGCAGATGGATTTCTTGATGTTAAGAAATTCACGCCGCCTAGAGACACCAAGTGGTAATGATGCATTGCCAACCTGAGGCCGGAATGTTAGGCCTCAAGCAAAAGTAAGTTTACCGGCTACCTTACCGTCCGAACCGGAACACGTCAACGGCTAGCATTGACGTTATGGCGGCAGGAATAGATAAATGTAAATAAATGATCGTTATCCCATGATCGGGGCCTTACTCATGTGTGGTTGTTGTCATATGCAAGTCTATCCGCTACTTCAAATGTTATATGAAGGCAAACAAGCAGACGGATTTCCTGGTGGTAAGAAATTCACACCGCCTAGAGACACCAAAGATGGTAATGGTGCGTTGCCAATCTGATGTCAGGATGTTAGGCCTTGAGCTAAATTAAGTTTACCGGCTACCTACCTTTCGAACCGGAACACGTCATGACGTTATGGCGGCCGGAATAGGTAAGGGTTGGTGCCAATCCGGACGAGTCGCTGCTAAACTCTACCACCTAGTCAGATGTCACGGTGTTAGTGACGTTGAACCTATGCTCGCCTTTTACGAGCTGCCTGGCAAGGAAGGCAGATCGTCTATTCTACAAAGGAGCCCGGACCAACACGGGGAAAAACATAAAAAAAACAGATTATCCAGCCATTGGTCAGTCTGATTTAATATGGCCGCCATGCTCAAATAAGACATAAGATAGCGATGCACTTGTAACATTTAAGTATATTGTCTGTAGGCGACAATTGTTTTCCACTACCAGGGCAGCCAAGCTTAAAATATAAAAAATCACATAACCTACATTTAGAGTTACTAATGTATTCATTTTATGTTTATATTTGTATGTTTGCCTGTTTATTCCATAATTTTTAAAACTACCTTAAACAGACTTGAATGTGCAGAATATCAGAAGATTCTCAAATCAACATCATTTATTTTTTTGAGAAATGATGGTAGCTAGAGTGTGTTTTTATCTTCAAATATAACATCAATGAAAGATCAGTTTGAAATAATATTTTTTTATGATATTGGAAGGCTTGTTTGCCTTGATGGATTTCCCGATGGTAAGAAATTCACGCCGCCTATAGATAGTTGTCAGGCTTCAAACAAAAGTAAGTTTGCTGGCCACCTTATCCTCCGAACCGGAATACGTCAATGGCAAGCACTGACCTTATGTCGGCAGGAACAGATAAGGCAATGATGCCAATCCGGGCAAATTGCTACGAAACTCTACCACCTAGTCAGATGTCACTGTGTTAGTGACGGTAAACAGTCTATTCTGTAAAAATCCGGACCGGAGAAAACACAACCAATTGAATATTACAATTTATCTTCATTACAACTAATTAATTATTAGAAAATACAACTGATATACATTATAGTTACATTTGACGTAGCTATATTATTTGTCATATAATAATTTGCTTGTTCTTATTGTGTTTCGCTTTCTTGCAAGTAGTAACACCCCATGTTGTTTTTATGTTGCTTAATAAGATCTTTGGTTGCCCTCGTTACATACGTCATGTAAAGTCATAAAGACGACTTACGAGTAAAGAATTTCATATATCTGCTAAGTACGTATTAGGCGTTCTTAGCGCGTTTACGTCTCTTGAGGTTCAGGAGATGTGCAAGAGATAAAGGTATTTTAATTTCATTACATTTTCATGATTGGAATAAATTTTTACATTCTTTAAAGAAAGGACAACAAATTTATAAAATCTGAAATTCATCTGCATTATTGAAATAATGTAAAAATATTTCATATTGTTTTTTGATTTGTTTATTGTTGATTGTTAAGCTACTCCCATAGTTTTTATGTAATACTATTAAACCCCATCGACGGAATAAAAGAGTTATTAAATCTCGTACCCGACGATCCGAATCCTCAGTAGCTCAAATGGAAAAAGCGTTGTTCTATAAGTTTGAATTGAAATAAAAAAGGTGTGTGTGTGCGATTCACACACGATAGAAGTGAAACTTCAGTAAATCGACAAAAGAATGAGATGAATATATATTTGTGTCTCTTACCTGCAAAAAAATGAGATGAATATATATTTGTGTCTCTTACCTGCAAAAAAATGAGATGAATATATATTTGTGTCTCTTACCTGTCGTTTTTCCGT
Source organism: Calephelis virginiensis (assembly GCA_002245475.1). Taxonomy (NCBI): domain Eukaryota; kingdom Metazoa; phylum Arthropoda; class Insecta; order Lepidoptera; family Riodinidae; genus Calephelis; species Calephelis virginiensis. Next base: position 41,856 of record NJDC01003042.1, read on the forward strand.
TGCACCTATTTTGAAATCACAACGATTCTAAAGAAGTTTCACTTCAAAACAAAATTTATATAAAGTTCTACTTATAAACTCTGTTTTCAGAGTTCGTATAGTCGTTCATAGCATTATTTCGTACTTCGTATTTTTTCGTAGACTTTTCCGGACTTCCGTAGCTCCATGTGCTTGATCGTAGCTCGATGTAATTCGTAGCTTATAATTTCGTTACGCGCATAATGCAAGTTTTTATTACTACCACTTGTTAAATAACTGTCATCTCTGTGGTCTAGCGGTCCAAGTATTGGACTTAACTTCATGAGGTCCCTGGTTCGAATCCCGGGTAGGGTAACGAAAAGAAAATTTGGTATTTCCAATTTTCTAATAATAAAAAAAATGTTATTCGGGATTGGATATATGTCCGGTTGGCGATAGACTTGCCTATTACATTGTGGGACTTAGTGTCTTCGGCTAGTCGTGGGTGCCCTGGTTGTGCCTATGCCTACCCCTTCGGGGATATGGGCGTAAATATACTTTACTTTTACTTTTAAGTAACTGTCAATATAACCAAATCCTGCAATTTAACTTTGATCTACTTCTCTGTGTTCAATTAAGCTGAGATTTTGTACACGCCCTTTGTTCTCGTGACAATATACGATTACCAACCTTTTCGAGTATGTTCGTCGTTACAAAACGATAATTTGTCATTTTCCCGAGTTGCCCCTTATGAGTATCAAGTGAAAGGACTTAATGATCGAAAAATAAACAAAACGACGTTCCGTACTAATATGGCATCCGCCAAAAAACAACAATTCTAATTCCAGGTGTTATGAGCATAGAATGTGAAATATAAATAGGATTTTAAATTGATCTATGTTTTGGACTAGCTTTATTTCATAGCTATTTTCTATAACAGCACGCATACAGAACAATTTTGTTTTAACATGCATCTGCAAATGCCCTTACCGAGCTATTGAGAGATGCATGGCCTCATCTGTTACGAATCTAATAAACTGTAGGCGTGCCATCTTAGGTAGAATGGTTACGTTTTGCATAAAATCCAAAGCTAAACGAGTCAATGTATAAATACTTCCTGGTATTAGAATCCTACCAATATAAGCTTATGTAGTAACATAGGTTCGATTAAGAAAATTTGTGGCATATATTCTGCAAATTCTATGAACAAAAACAATCTTGCTGTGCGTTTGTCTCATCTATACAATACAAGATGTTCCCTATTAGGCTAATGTGTATGTTCAAATTAAATGCCTATTAAATTAAATATAAAAAATGTATTAAATCTTAATTATGTTAAAAAAATTATATGAGACAAATTGTAGCGGCGAAATTCGTTCCACCCCTTCAGTTTGTATGGGAAAAATTAAAATGTTGTTTTTCCTAGTTTCCTCGCAGTTTATGACTTCGAACCTTCCCTGGACTTGAACAAACAATTCAAAACCAAAATTAGCCAAATTAGGCAAGTCGTTCTCGAAGTTTAGCAAGACTAACAAACAACAATTGATTTTTATATAAATTGCAAAATACATAACCGATAATGTTTCTTGACGTTGATTGCTCCTAATAACAGTAATAACAATCTCTTACTCATATGCAAAATATTGTCTATGTGAAATAATGTATCTTTGTATTTCAAACTCGTGTGCCCTCGAACTCACTACTGTAGATACAGTAGTTAGTACATATTACAGTAAAAAAGTAAATAAATAAATGTCCCTGGACAAGTTGCACAAATTGAATCTAACCCCAAAGTAAGCAAATTATATGCTTGTGTCATAGGAGTTAGTCAACGATTCTAATACATAGAAATACTTTAATTCATACCAGAATAAATTTAATAGACACCCACACACGGCAATGTAGATATCTGAATGTTCATCACACAAATGCCTGCCCCCGTTGGGCGAACCCGATCGAACCCGAGCCTCGCGGTTGGTCGCTGTAGTTAGGCGTGTACGCTAGCCACTCGACCAACGAGGTACATAAAATCTTTTTAAAAACAATAATAGCATGTGGACATCTGACAGCATACAGAACTCAAAACGAGAGTTATTAAAATTTTTGACATATTGTCTGTCTGTGCAATTTTTACACAAACGAGTTTTTAACAAATTTTCAACAGGCCGGACAACATTAATGATACCTATTAGTTCGGGGAAAATCTTTCATTCCCATCCCTTACCACGATAAAACATCATTCAGACGGTTTTAATCACGCCTTCCACAAAAGTGACCTTAGTGGAAACTTTGAAACATATAATTTTTTTTGAAGTGAAAACTTTTGTAGCGGCTTTGCGCATTTTTTTGGAATGGTTAAAAACTTCTAAACTTGCGACAAGACACGTGACCTGATCGAAAATTTGCAAGACAGCGCAGGGCGCTTGAGAGAATAAGACGGCGCAGGGCGCTTGCGAGAATAAGACGGCACAGGGCGTTTGCGCGAATGTTCGTGTTGTCATGTTTGTGTACGGTAACGCAATAAATTAATATTGTATTCTACTACATAAATTATGGTACTTTCATACTGATAATTAAAGCAATTTGTGCAAAATTATTCCCTAACCATTACAAAATATCAAAAATACACTACGTTAATATTCAAGTTTTTACTTCTGCCGGCACTCCCGGAGTGCAACCCCTTTTTTTTATTAAATAAATCTACGTTCCACACGGATGCAAACCAATGCTTACAACCAATGTTTTGATCCGTATGGAACCTCTATAAGTTACTTTAACGTGTGTACAAAGTCGCGGACAACCAGATATGTTAGCTAATTTTATACTCATTGGTAATAGTAGGTAAGGTATGGTGTTAGAGCGTTAATAACATGAAGGTATTTTTACATTAATGTTAAAATGTTATTGGTGCCTCAGATTAAATTCATTTTCTTACATTCATGATTCAGAATGATTGATTAACTTTCAAACTTTTGCATTTACCAAATTGTTTTGATTAATGTTGATGTTTGGCAAATATTAAACAAGCGGACGCAATAATAAAATTGAAAGAGAATAATAAATTCAAAGTAAACAGTGAACTACGAAGTCAATAGATTGTGCGGGGAGTCATGAATAAAACTTATCGATGTTGGTCTATATTACTGGGTTAGATCTAAATGCTTTCTAAATTTGAATAAATCCATCCGACTGAAAAATATTTTTAGAACAAACGGTTAGCCTAAGAACTCACGGAGCGGTTTTTACCTGCGCCCCCGGCGGTCGCGGAACTGCGGTTTTGTTTCATAACTCACGTGACCGGTTATTTGTGCGGTCACATAGCCGTCGCGGTTTAAATTATTGCTCGCAAACTAGAACGATTCGAAGGGCGGGCGATCGGGCGACCGCTGCCCCCGGGAATCGCAAACAACCGCGGGCGCTGCGGGTGAAAAACGCGTCGTGATATGTGTTATAAATAAATCATAAATTTATTTCTTGCTCGGATACATGTTTTATATGAACTTAATAATAGTATGAAGTCCAAATGTTCCGCCATTTATATGGCATGCAAGTATTTTAGTACAAGATTCTTCTATTCCTAGCTCTTCACTTTAGAATAAGTTTTTAAGATAGTTATTAAGATTTTACAATATTCACTATTATTACCTATTATACAATTCATATTATTAGTTATTCTTATCATACTTTATAATACATTAATAATTAACACTATAACAACTGGGAAATCATATTAAAATATCAATTTATTTTTACATTTTACTTATACTTAATTCATTTATTATTACAAATACATATAATACAAATACGCATTTAATTAAATATTACATTGTTAATTCACTTACAATATTTATCTTTGGGTTATTTTTATATGTAAAATATTCTGTAATAATGTAGAAAGATTTATTGATTAGCCAATCGCGGAGATTTCTTTTAACAAGTTTCTATTTTTAATCCGTAATATTTTTTGGAAAAGCATCATAGATTTTTATTGTCATTTTGTAGCAGTTCCTTTGATTTAAGTTACTATGACACTTCGGAAATTTAATTTTAGTAGAATCTCTAGATAAATTATATCTATTTTGTTAATTTTCGGTTTCGTATAAATCCGGATGATTTACTACAAAACAACATGCTTCATAAATATACTGTGAAGCAAGTGGTAAGATTTTTAATTTCTTAAAGAGTGGTCTACAAGAAGTGGGCGAGCGAGTTTTTTTGAGCTAGGAAGGCTCTACCAACATGAGTAGAATTACCCCATAAAAGGAGACCATACCTCAAAACAGACCCAACGTAACCGTGATAAGCTACTTGCTGTCCAGCTATTTTTCTAAGTCTATTTAATGCAAAAA
>NJDC01003042.1:61704-85996 GCA_002245475.1 Calephelis virginiensis
TTAACGATTCTAATACATAGAAATACTTAAATAGATACAAGAATAAATTTAATAAACACCAAACCCGGAAATGCAGCATCTAAATGTTCATCGCACAAATGCCTGCCCCCGTCGGGAATCGAACCCGAGCCTCGCGGTTGGTTGGCGTAGTTAGGCGTGTACGCTAGCCACTCGACCAACGAGGCGGTCGAGGAGGTCGGTCACAACCAACAATTGAACTTTACACTGAACCTAGTTTTACTAAACTTGACTTTAAATATGTTCGGTGAAATCAGCCCTTAATAATGCATAAATATACATAATATATTCGATACACTATATATGTTACCGGCCAAACAAATTACAACAAAATCGTGTATAGGATGATCTAGTTTAGGCTAGGCAAAACTAGTCTGTCCTGAAATCGGGTTTGGCCGGTTACATATATATGTATTACTCAAAAACCACTATACGGATTTTGATCAAATATATATGGGACTACCTCAAAACTGCTAACTACCTTTTTAAAAAACAACTATTAATCATCTCTGTGGTCTAGCGGTTCAGGTGTTGGACTTGACTGGCATGAGGTCCCGGGTTCGAATCCTGGATCGGGCAACAAAAAGAAAATTTGGGTTTTCCAATTTTCTAATAAAAAATGTTGCCCGGGATTGGATATGTGCCCTGTTGGCGATACGCTTGCCACCTATCATATTGTGGGACTTAGTGTCTACGGCTAGTCGTGGGTGCCCTGGTTGTGCCTCTGCTTGCTTCTTCGGGGATATGGGCGTAAAGATACTTTTTTTTAAATTATTAAATTGCGACTTGGTGATTAAATTTCAGTACGATTTTTTCGGTCGGTGCAGTACAATAATAATGAACAAAATTTAAACGTAGCAAAAATTTTGTTCATTATTATTGTACTGCATTTCGTCTTCTAAAGAAAATTTAATACTTTTATATTCCTTTTGTTCGAAACAGTGTATAGTTTTCCTTTGTACAAAGAAAATAACTAATACACACAAGCTGTGATACGGTGCACCATTAATTTCTCTTTCAAGCTTTGCTTTGTAATTCTCGAGAATCATTTTCTATTATTAACATTTTCGGAAAAACGATTCGTGTCGTTGAAGGACAAAAGTTTATTTTGTAGATAATCAATAAGAATTCTGTAAGGGCTAGTATGTACATGTAATTTGTAATGAAAACAAAATAACATAGTCATTAAAAATGAACGAATATTTTTTATTATTAATGCGTTTATTACTATTATGTCAGTCTTCCACCATTACATCTTCTATTATTTTAGCCATGTTGCAATGGGAAGTCGTTCCGATTACGATACAATAAAGATTAATTGAATGAATGTATGAATACACTTTATTATGTACCAAAATTTTAAAATAATACACACTCTTTCCCTTGTAATATTTAACTAAGGTGCACAAAAGCTAAGTGCCTAATTATGCAATTATAAATTTTAATGCTTAAAATCCATCGCCTTCTGCAGTCGAATAAGAAACATTTTCTAAATTTTGATGCCGTCTTTTCTAGAAAATGGTTAAAACCTCAACTTTCTTGAAACCACTCAAAGTGAATTAATTCTCCTTCATAATATAATATCTTAGAAGCCTAAAATAAAGTTGATTATACTGTGTAAAGAAATGTTGAGGATTTTCATTACGACGTTAATAGACGGCTCCGAGCTAAAGCGTTGTATACACTCTACGATGCATTATTCATTCATAATTATTATTCATCTCAGCCTTTTGTATCGCGTGTGAGTTATTAAACAGTTTTTAGTTTAATCTTCTTTGCTTATACCAAAAAGCAGTTTTATCTCGATATTTAAATTTTTAAGTTTTATATTTATGGTGTATATAGTTTTATAAAATAGCTCCTGTGTCTCACTTGTTTTCTTTGAAGTAATATGCGCTTATTTGTGATTTACGAGCTGAAAATAATGTAAATTGTATTAAGAAATTATACTGTGTATTGTTAAAGGTTTTAACAAAATGACGTTAATAACCGATTATGACCTAAGCCGTCTTCACTCTATGGTGCATTAATTATAATAATAATTATAAATCATTTATTGTAACAATTCATTTAAAGTGTTAATACATAATTATTCACATAAATTTGTGGCATCAAATAAAATAAAAGTAATAAACTAAATGTTAATTTGAAATTCCACTATTAAATCGCTTACGTTTTATCTGAGGTGGTGTCAAGAGTCTCCGAAACCGTGGTTATATGAAGAAGGTAATGAATTGTAACATTTGGCACTTGATACTGTTTGCCTACCTCATAAGGGACTTGGCGTAAAGATATCTTAAATATGTACCTATATGTGATATTTTTTACCAAAGATAATTGTATTGCGTGCAGGATGCAGACATGTGAGAGATTTTAGCCTAAAACAAAAAAACTTACAAAAAAATTGTTGTCGGTTTACTTTTCACGCAAAAATTACTGAACGGATTTTGGCCATATTTTGTTTATACACTTAGGATTAATTTCACCGATCATATTGTAAACCGAGTTTAATAAAACTAAGTTCAATGTTAACGAGTTCAATTATCTGTTATGATCATGTATATAAGTTACTACAAGTAGGTACTCTTTTAAAATTGGCAAAATTCTTATCCCCGTCCCCTGAGAATCTACTTTAAATGTAAAACAGTTTAGTTCTTCTTCTTTTTTCTTTCTTTAGGTTTTGGGCTTTACGTTAATATCTTGCCATTAGTCAAGTAAAAATTTGCATCAAATTTTATATCAATTTTCAGTCATCAGTCATAAGTCGTCAGTAAATCATGGCAGACTCTTGGGTAAAGCGGTGGCCTCATTACTCAAGCTCATGTAATGAGATTTGGCGGCAACGAGGAAATATACGATTCGCTAATTTCGTCATGATTATTTCATTTGTGCACTTTTTTTACAAACAAAATTATACAAAATGCCACCAAAATTGACTAATTTCACTCAATATAAACACGAAATTCAATAATTATGAAAAAACTTCGACCATCTTTTCTCTCGATGGCGCCAAAACTCCAACGGTTTAGTTGTAAAATATTTACAATAACCAAAATTTCTTTCACAATAAAATTGAAATTGAATCTTGACAATTTACTAAACGCGTTTTTACATTGATCGCGTTTAAATTCGACGGTGAAATCTAGCCTTAACTTTACATTAGTCCGGGACAACATTTAGTATCTATCGCTTTTACTTTGGGAAAAGCTTTCATTCCCATCATTAACCACGAAAAGTAACTTCAACATATGATAAAGTCGCCGGCAGCAGGTAGTAGATATTATGGTATTATAAGGTTAGTCTGTATATCTATCTGTCTCGCTTTCAAGGCTCAACCGCTGGACCGATTTAAATGTAATTTTATATGCATACAGTTAAAGGTCGAGCTCAAACATAGGATACTTTTTAAAAAATCTCTTCCCTAAGGACTAAAATTTATGTTGACAGTTTGTAATAAAATCATGTTGAAGTTAATAGAAACGTTTGTCTAAAGGAAACATTATAAAACACAAATTTCAGTTTAGTTATATTCATTTTTAATAAAAAGTGTTGATTAATATGTAAAAAACAGATAAAAAAGTATTTTCACGTCTATGTAGCCGAAGAATTAGGCATAGGTACAAACGAGGCACCCACGACTAGCCGAAGACATTAGGTCCCACAATATGATAGGTGGCAAGCCTATCGCCAATAGAGCACTAATCAAATCCCTAACAACGTTGTTTGTATGAGAAAATTTAAAAACAATTTTTTTTGTACCCTGCCTCGAAATCGAACCTGTGACTTCATGTAGTCAAGTCCAACAAAGGACCATTATACCACAAAGGAGACAAGAATGAGATATCTTCCATAATAATGTGAATTCGGTTTCGTGATTAAATTTTTGTAAATTGCACATAAACCTCACTAATATTTAAAATAAAAAGTAGAATTCGTCACCAAACTACTCAGAAAATTGCCAAACTTAGAGATTTAAATGAAAAAAATACTTTTGAATTTAAAAATGATAAAATGTCAGTGTAATTCGAACACAAAATATGTTCATGTAAATATTTGCCTGAAATATTGTTAAAAGTATATTCATGGCCGTATTCCCAAAGAGGTACTCAGAGGTAGAACAAAGAGCACCTACATGTCCAAATCCTGAGCAACATTATTTTATTACAAAATTTAAAAAACACATTTTCCTCTGTTTACCCGACTCGAGAATCGAACTTGGCACCTCACTAAGTCAAACCCGACACCGGACCGCTAGACCACCGAGGCGATTTATAATTTTGTACCAAGCGAAAACCTTGGTTAAAATATTCGCTGAGATAGACATTGTGCAACATCTTGTTCATCCTCTCCATTTTTCATGCTGCTGTATTATTTCGTTATAATTTATCATTCTGGCTCTGGACACTGAAAACTTTAATTCAAGCTAAAATTTAATGCCAGTGGCTTTTTATTAGTAAATATATAAGTGTCTCTAACGTCGATTAAAATTTTGCTTCAAATATAAAATGTTTTGATAGTAAAATATGTTGAAACAGTCGCCTTTGTAGTCTAGCAATTCGGCGTCAGACTCGACTTCTTGAGGTTCCGGGTTCGACCCCAAGTAGGGCAACACATTACAAAGAAAATGTGTATATTCAATTTTCTATTAAAATGACGTTGCCCGGATGACGATAAGCTTGCCACCACATTGTGGGACGTAGTGCCTTCGGCTAGTCGTAGGTGCCTTGATTATACCTCTACCCACAAGACTCAGGGTTATGGGCGTGAAGGTACATCTTACCTGAATCGGTTTAAAAAGTGCGGAGTTTTTCAATTAAAAGCAAACGAAGAAATCTATATTATTTGCAACGATACTTGACAATATAACGCCTCTGTGGTCTGTAAATAGTAATTGTGAATAATTAATTAAAAACATATTAAAATATTTGCACACCACAAGTTGGTAGAATATGTAGGAAGGCTTAAATAATTTTGTAACATCTTTGTAACACTCATATTCCGCAAATAAATATTTTTTTCTTTTCTTTTCTTTTCTTTCTTTTCTTTTAGCGGTCTAGGTTTTGGACTTGACTGCATGAGGTCCCGGGTTCGATTCGAGCAGGGTCGGGCAAAAAAAGAAAATTTAGGTTTTCCAATTTTCTAATTTAAAAAATGTTGCTCGGGATTTGATATGTGCCCGGTTGGCGAAAGGCTTGCCACTTATCACATTGTGGGACTTAGTGTGTTCGGCTTGTCGCGGGTGCCCGGTTTGTGCCCCTGCATACGGGGATACGGGTGTGAAGATACTTTTTTTTTACTTTTAAATTAATAAATAGATATCCTTGGACAAGTTGCACATATTTAGTACATCCTAGAATTACATGCTTGTGTTAAGAGTGTTAGTCCATAATTATAATACATATGAATACTTATTTAGATACCAGAATAAATTTAATAAAGACTCAGAAATGCAGACATCTAAATGATTATTACACAAATGGCTATCTACGTCGGAAATCAAACACGAGCCTCGACGTTGATCTGTGATGTTAAGCGTGTACGCTAACCCCTACTTACATGACCAGCGAGGCGGATAAAATATATTTTTGTAAATCACTACATAGTATAAAACAAAGTCGCTTCCTCTGTCCCTATGTCCCTTTGTATGCTTAAATCTTTAAAACTACGTAACGGATTTTGATGCGGTTTTGTTTAATAGATAAAGTTATTGAAGAGGAGGGTTTATGTGTATATTTCATAACCGTGCAAAGCCGGGGTGGGCCGCTAGACAAACCACTGAGTTTCTTTCGCAGGATCTTCTCAGTTAGAGGCCGTGTTTCGATCTGGTGGTAGTTTTTAGAACTATATCAACGCATCACAAGAATCTTTATATAGATCTACGTGAATAAACAATTGAATTTTGAAAAATTGAAAATTTATTTTTTAATTGAATCGAAAACTTCGAAACGAGTCAATCGCAATGTTGATTTTTTATTTAAAATATTATTCTGCAAGACAGACTTCGGGTGGCGTCTCGTATATCCTCTCTATTTTTCATACTGCTATAACGTTTCTTAATAATTTATTATTCTGACTAAAGCTATACATTACGGAAACTGAGCACTGAGTAGACTATTTATGTAACAGAGGGTTCGTAGTATGAGAATCGAGAATATTAATTCGGATTTTGTTAAATCAGCTTTTCGAGACTCTGGATAATACAAGTATTAATTACGAGAACAAAATCTTGACTAATAAAATGTATTTCGTAGTTACAGAGTTTATCGATCCCAGACTAATATTTAACCCGTCACCCGCAACTTTGAAGGAAACGTTCAAGTGAATTTTCATGGTTAGTTTTTTTTTATGATAATGGAAGGCAAACAAGCAGACGGATTTCCTGATGGTAACAAATTCACGCCGTCTAGAGACACCAAGGTGCTTATGGTGCGTTGCCAACCTGAGGCCGGGATGTTAGGCCTCGAGCAAAAGTAAGTTTACCGGCTAACTTACCCTCCAAACCGGAACACGTCAAAGGCAAGCATTTGACTTTATGGTGACAGGAATAGGTAAGGCGGTGGTACTAATCCGGGCGAGTCGCTGCGAAACCCTACCACCTAGTAGGATGTCACGGTGTTAGTGACGGTAAGTCCATGCTCGCCTTTAACGAGCTACTTGGCAGGAAGGCAGATGATATGGTATGATGATATGTGTTAATCCAACTCAACCTCTATATGTGAAGCAAATTTCACGATAATTAATTCAGGAGTTTTTGTTTGAAGGAGTAACAAACAAACATACAGACTTTCGCATTTATAATTTTATAATATTAGTAGGATAGGATAATAAAATCTTCTAAACAAAGTTTGATAAAAATCTGTTTAATTTTGCTATTAACTGACAAAAATTGTAATAACGCTTGTTTTGGATTACGTAAAAAAAGTATCTTCTAGCCCATATCCCCATAGAGGTAGGCAGAGGCACAACCAAGGCACTCACTACTAGCCGAAGACACCGTAATGTGATAGTTGGCTAAAGCCTATCGCCAACCGGCCACATATCCAAACCCGAGCAACGTTTAATTTATTAAATATTGGAAAACCCAATTTTATTTTTGTTGCCCGACCCGGAATTCGAACCCGGTACCTTATGCAGTCAAGTACAACAACTGAACCGCTAGACCGCAGAGGCGACGTTGGATTACGTATCTTATGTTAAATATGTGGCAATCTTTTTTAAAACAATATGTCGGTATAGGTTTAGTTTTATAAATATTTTATTATATGTACCTATAGATATCATTATCATATTTTTAAAGAGCTATGCATATAGCACTGCCAAAATATATTACCCCTTAAGGCTTGAAAGGTTTAAAGCAAATTGATAGCTTTGATTTAATATTTAAAATGTTATTCACCAAACACACTTCGAGCGGTATCTCATATTCCCAGCCATTTTTCATGCTGTTATAACATGTCGTCTTAATTTATTATTCTGATAGTAGTCGTATACAAGAAACTGTGCACTGTTAATCATCTGACTTATATTAAATAGTATCTCTTTAGGGATCTGCAGGGAATAGAATGGCGTAAAATAAAACTCTTACCGTGTTATTAATAAACAGGGGCTAAAGTAGGAGTAAATTAATTTGATATTATAGCCTGTCTCACATTGTAATAAGGACTAAATACTAGGTTGAATCTTGGAACATTTTACTCGCTCGTTTATTGACACGATGTTTACAGTTTTATTTATAAACCTAGAATAAAGTACTCGAGGTCAACGTGGTGTTACAGTATTTATCACAGTGTGATACAGGCTATAATATAAATTTAACTATACTCTTTCTTCAGTCTATGTTTGTATTAATTAAGCGGTTAAAATATCCGACCCGTTGTCCTGTGTGTATGTCCGTATGTCACAGTCAATACATTCCCTAACTATTAGTATTACGAAATTTAAGCTCGGTTGGTAGGTTCAGTGCGATTTTCATACAATTCTTTTGAACTAAAACTAAAAAAAACATTTTGAAGATAAAATTCTCCAAAGTTCATCATTTAAAATAGAGACACTTTCAAAGCTATAAAATGTACCCCCTCTCCTTCAAACTTTTAAAGTTATATAATATGTATTATGAAATAGATATAAGCCGTATTTCTCGGGTAAAATATTATATGTAGAAGTATTTTGGTATATCCGGTCAAAAGTAAAATACGTCTCTAATATAAGGTACTTGCGCCTAAGATAGCCCAGTTCGTAAGAGAAGAGAGAACTGGACCATTTTAGGCGCTAGTACCTTATCACTAATTTAGGATTGCAACTGCGGATTCCTTCATAGGCGATTCCGGCTTGTACTTATCCACTTTATCATTGTAACCAATACCCTGTTATATTAAAATTGTTAGAAATCTGTATCTGAATCAGAATAAGCTGTTGTATAACTTAAGAGTAAAATAAATGCTTATTTTGGATTCTAGTAAGTTTGGCTGCTTCTGAGTTTTTTGCTTTGAGTATTAAACCAAGACCAACCGCAAGGCTCGGGTTCGATTCCCGACGGGGGCAAGCATTTGTGTGACGAATATTTAAATGTCTGCATTTTCAGGTCTGGGTGTTTATAAAATTTATTCTGGTATCTATCTAAGTATTTCTATGTGTTAGAATCGTTGACTAACACCCATAACACAAGCATATAATTTGCTAACTTTGGGGATAGATGCAATTTGTGTAATTAAGCAAATTGTGTTTTTATTTATTTTATTTCGGTATGTATTTCCAAACATTACGGAACAATTAAATTCATACATAAAAAAAAGTTTTTAGAGAGCAATGGAATACGCTTTTGTACTATTTTTTTAATAAAAACAGTTTCAGCATAACAATATATTGTTTCAGGAAATGCTCATTCCAAGAGAACAATGCCGAGTGCAACCACCGAGCGAGACGCGAACTGCCTCGTCGCTCCCGCACGCTCGCCTCGCGCGCACGCCTTCCATATCCTCGCAGAGCAGCTTAGACAGTGCCACCTCTAGAGCAACTGTAAGTAATTTATACCACGTACAAACCAAGTAACTGAAATCCACGGGCTGTGTTTTTTTTTATAATGACTAATATGTTGCCAACCTCGCGGTTTTTACAACTTCACCGGGGTTTGTGGGACGAGCAGAGTGCTCAGCCCGAGACATCATTATTTAGATGGATTGGACTGTTTCCTACAACGCCAGCAACAAGGGCTGACCGTAAAAGACCGTACCCCGACTTGGTGCTACGTTCTGGTTACTGGGTGGACTTGATGCTTGGTGGTGGCTCGTCGCTCGGCGTTAGGCGCCGGGCACAAGAGAGGTCTTCGTTGCTGAGACCGGCGGCGACGGTGTAGTGTAGTGTCCTGTGAGTGAGTTAGTGTTGCTTGGATTGGGAATCTAAGCAACACTAACTCACTCACAGGAATCCAGGCATCCAATGGGAATCCAAACAACACTAACTCACTCACAGCGTTTGACGCGGTTTTTGGATCCAGAGGATCCGATAGGACGTGACGGGGTCTCCTAAGTTTGGCGGGCGCGTTTACGGGCGCAGTGTAGTCACACGCGGGTGCGGGTACACGCACTGAGCGGGAAAGAAGTTATAGGACTAGATTGAAACATACACACATAACAAGTCTATTTTCAACACCTTTTTATGGAAAAATGCAGCGAACAAACACGCGACTTCCCTGATGGTAAGAGATAACTGCATCCTACGGATACCATAGACGTTGAGGGTGACTGCAGATGTTGCAAGCCGGAATCTTAGGCCAATTGTGCAAGGCTACTGGGTAGCTTACGGACTGGAACATGACATTGTGGATCCCTATCCCGACGAGTTGCACAGCATTGCACAGCACTCGATCACCAGTCATCTTGTTGGTAATGAACCGTTTCGCCTTTGGCTCTTACGAACTCCCAGACGGGACGTTAGATAGTCTAAAACATAGGGGCCCCTTACCAACACCAATAACTTCTTTTTATAGTACGAACTTCTTTTCAACCGGGAATCTATAGACCCTTCGCGTCTTAATTATCATCTGGGACAGGTAAATAAGTAAACAATTATTTTAAAGATAATAAATGTATGCCACGTCTAAATATTAGATGATTGTAATAATATTGCCAACTTGAGGCTAAGATATTGAGTCTATTGAATACTAACTTCCATCCACTAATCTAGAATACGGATAGCGAGTCCTAATATTAGAACCAAGGCTGACATTCTACGAACAGATAACTCGGATATTATCCTAGAGTGGTGTCAAGAGTCTCCGAAACCGGCGTGTTTGTATGAAAAGGGTAATGAATGTGAAGGAAGCTAGATAGGATTGTCAGAATCGTGAGGTCTAGCACTCGATACTCTCTGCCTATCCCGTAAGAGACTTGACGTGAAGATATGTAAGTATGTAATATTTGTATAACAGGAACAAGTGTGGTGCTGGTGAAAGAAGTGGTAGGGAGACCTTGCACGACCTGTCTGTTGACTGCTATAGATGTGTAATCAACTAGCTAAGGCCCGTACTAATAGTTCTCTCTCATTCTCTCTCAATTTCCACTTAGAGTGCCTGTCAGACGACGCGTAGATTCATCTGTGAGGACCTAAACACATAACCGCGTTTCAACGTCGCACCGCTAGAATCGGCAGTAACGTCACTGCCGATTGTTGCAGCGCGGCTCTATTTATTTATTTAAAACAGAGTAATATTTTTAAGAATTGTGTATCTATAGGACCTAACTACCTGCGTTAACGGGTTAGAAAGGAATTAAAAATTTCGCCACGGGACTTGAATCCTCAGTAGCTCAATTGGTTAGAGCATTCGTCGGCTTGAGACGAAAGGTTACAGGTTCAAATCCTGCCTGGGGCGAAATTTTTTCTTTCTTTAAAAATTTATAGAAATCTATCCCAAGCACAGGGCAAGTGCTAAAATAAAAATATTTTTAATAACAAGTGAGCAATAAGTTTGTTACGATGGTTCATGACAGAGAAACTTCTATCAACGCAAATCGACGATTTTATCGGCGCAGCGCCGCAACGCAGTTGTATGCTTAGGTTGTAACAACAAACACCTTTCATTTTTTTTTAAATAACAGACTAATATTACCTGCTGTATCCCGTGGTATTATAGGGGCTATAATATTGATTTTGTGACTTTTTAAGCCGTTCACATGTTTTAACCCCTGTCAGAAAAAGAGAGTGTGTGTAAGCGCGCGTGCGTGCATGCGTGCGAGCGTGTGTGTGTACGTGTATTTGTGAATAAACCAATTTCGATCCAGATGTTTTCGTTTGAAAGCTGACGTGATTGAGATGGTATGTTAGCTACGTTAAATATATGTTTTGTCGCACGTTACATTTTTTTTAAATTTTAGGATTAAACTTCGTCTTGCCAGCTATTTAGTTTTTTGCTCTTTTATCTCAATTTTTATTCACGTGGCCATGATACTTTCCAAATCCATTCGACTGTATAGCCTACCTGTTTCTATGTCAATCCATGACATAGAAACAGGTAGGCTAACCATGACAATCATCATCAAGTCATTAATAATATCAATCATGTATAAATGACATCTGCAATTATTTCCACTAAGTTAAACTAAAATACATCCATAGAATTGCAGGAGTAAAACCGTGTAATGTCCTCTTCTATAATTGATAATTTATGATTGACTAGCAACCCGTCCCAGCATCGCATGGGTAGACCAATTGCTCTGTTATTACACACATAAACCGTTCTCTTTCACTATCTTTTAAAAAAAATCTGTATCAAAATCCGTTGCGTAGTTTTAAAGGTCTAAATATACATAGAGACAGGCAGCAGATATCGACTTTGTTTTATACTGTGTAGTGAAGTTATGTATTAGTTGATCGAAATCAAAACAGCTGTATATTTTACATCGAAAACTAATGAAATAAGTCGCTGGATTATAGATCTGTGTTATCTGTTGAATAGCGACGTAGTGGCACTTTGGAAGTGACTTATGTGTTGGTGGTCACGCACACCACAAAGCATGTTGTGAACACTAACTCTAATATTCATGTTTCCATTCGACCAGAATCCCAAATGTGGCTTGTACCCTCCAACTCTACACACGTCATTACGAATGAAGTGTGTCATTTCGGTTTGTGACTGTTTTGGCACAATTGACATTAGTTCTATTGTTTAAGGATAATTGACACTATTTTGCTTCAGGACAATTTAACAATAAGGTTGTGAAAACAAGAACTCATGTGTAAACATATTATATATTACTAGCGACCCGGTAGGTGCTTCGCTACGTATAAACTGAAATATTTAAAAAAAATGTAATTTGCTTTACTCGAAGCACTTCCAAAAAGAAATAACCGCATTAATGACACACCTAACACAAAAAAAGAATAAACAACAGAAAAAAGTTTCAATATGACAGCACAATCCCACAATTTTAATTTGACTGAAAAAGACCCGTTAACAAAATGATCCGCCATTTATTTAATTTATTAGCTACAAAAAATGTGGTAAATGAAGATCTGCTCGCCCGATTTATTCAAACTTCACATAAACCATCTACTAAATAGTCCGAACAAAGCCTAAACATTTGGTTTGGATAGGTGAGCCCGTCCTTGATTATGAAATTACAACGAAAGTGCCATTGATTTTAATATGATATATATTATATTGATTAGATGTTACCCCCGGCTACCAGCTCCACGATAACCTTAAGTACCTTAATATATCTTTTGGGATAATTTTTGTTGTAACGAAACGGCATAGTCACCTGTTTTGACAGTGTAACATTTCGAAGGTTCGCGAAGGAATTTCATTTCATGTCAACCGACAACTTTTTTCAAAGACAAGCCATATAATCTTGTGTCAACATTTTTGTGTCGTACTTGAGATTCCCAAGTTGGTAAGTTTCTGCCAATTAACGACATAAAATAAATAAGTTTGACAACGATAGAAGGTTGCTATTTTTTTTAACTTTGTCCGTCTTTACAGCAAAATGAAGCCACGATGGCTAAAATATAATAATCTCAGCGTAGCTGAATGGGTTGAAACCTTTAAAAAAACAAGTAACTAAAGTAAGATAAATACGTAAAGAAACGAGTTAATATGTCTGTTAACTAGACCTAGTGTGTAAGTGTACGCACGCACGCACGCACGCACAAACACACACACACACAACGGGATCCACCTCCTGACTTATTCCTGCCGCCATAATAACAGCATCATGTTCCTCTCCGGAGGGTAGCGCCTCGGCTACAAGATAACAATGCATCTACATCTATGATGACCAAAGGCCTCGGCTATCTCTAACCATCTGGAAAGACGTATGTTTGTTAGCTATCTTGTCACAAAAATGTTTCGTATGGGAAATAAAATCCTTAAACCTTAAATACGTTTAGTATTAAAACTTAGAATCATTCAATAATTGTTACGACTAATGTGTGGCTCTTCGTTGTCTCGGATGATCTTCTGCTTCTTCTTCGTTTATAAAAAAATTTTTTGCTATTCGTTAGGTAGTGTCGCTAAAGCTCGAGAACACCTGTATCGGTTTGGTTATATTTTTGGTTTTGAATTATTTGTGGAAGTCCAGGGAAAATTTTAAAGATAAGAAAAAAGGAAAACCTACGTGGAAATTAGGAAAAACAACATTTTAAGTTTTTTTTTTTAATCTGTGGTCTAGCGGTCCAACGTCGGACTTGACTTCTTGAGGTTTGGGACTCGACCCTTGAGGAACCCGGAGGTTCAATTTTCTTGACTTCCCTGGATTCGATTGGAAAATGAATATTTTCAATTTTCTAGTCAAATAATGTTGCCTGGGATTGGATTTGTGCCCAGTTGGCGCTAGGCTTGCCACCTGATTGTGGGACATTGTCTTCGACTATTCGTAGGTACCTCTTTGTTAGTTGTGCCTCTGCCTGTCGCTTCGGGGATGTGGTTGTGAAGTTACTTTTTTATATCCATATATAAATAGAAAACATAACCTATAATGAGAGAAAAAGAAAATTATTTTTCCCAATTACAAATTTCATTTCATGCGAGATTCGTTTCCGGTATTACGCAACGCTTACCCAATCCATTTTAATCGTAGATCGGAAATCTTAAATAATGTAACGCAATTTTCCCTACAAAATTACACTTACATTATTAAGGCTTGTAAATTCGTGCCAACTCAGGCTGTAAATACCGATACAATCGGCTTTAAATGAAATTTGTACCAAAAATCGCCATTCAAACACGCGATTTATTAGCTACGAGAAGTTACTTCTTTGTGAATTCCGTTCTTATATGAACTCAAGTTTTCTTAATATAATTTAACACAGTAAAATTGCAAAAACCGACTTCGATTTCAATAAATTATTCATCAGTGTATACAAAAATTGATTATTTTCCTCAACTTGCCTTTCCATCATTTGATCCACTCTTAATGGCAATATGATCACTGATCACCTGGAAAGTACGCTCTTACAAGTTAAAAATATTTTTTAAAATCGGTTCAGTGATCACGCAGAAATCACACAAAAAATGGACCTATATATCTAAATACCTATATATAACAAACCTCCTCGTTTTTTCAAAGTCAGTTGAAAAAGAAGTATATGTTTATCTTCAAAGTACCTTATTTCTATACCTAACTGGAATATTTATGTCTATTATCTATATACGTAAAAATCAATGCCACTTTTCGTAGTAATTTTATAACACAAGAATGGGCTCACCTATCTGAACTAATCTTTAGGCTTTGGTTGGACTATTTAGTAGATGGTCTATGTGAAGTTTGCATAAAATCGGTCAGGCGGTTCTTCATTTATCACATTTATTATAACAAATGAATTCAATAAATGGCGGATCATTTTGTTATTGGGTATTTTTCAATCAAATTGAAACTTTTTTTCAGTTGGGGATTATGCTGTCATATTGAAACTTTTTTTAGTTGTTTTTTTTTCTTTTTTTATGTTTTATGCTCATGCAGCCATTTACGTAGCCAAGAAATATAAATACTCTTTAGCAAGAGTATGTAGCGAAGCACGTACCGGGCCGCTAGTTATATACTCGTATAAAACCTTCCATGATTTCGAATTTTTAGAAAAGTATGGCAGATGAAAGATTCTCAAAACGACATACAATTTTAATGTGGATGGGAGATAGCCGGGGACTTAGGTTGACGTTATACGACCATGTGATATGTAAATGATAAAGGGCATTCTCCGATAGTTCGGTCATGTTGAAAGATTGACAAAGCACATATACAATTCAAATGTGGATGGGTGTAAGTACTCGGGGAGACCTAGCTTGACATTCCACGCACAATTCGCTCGGGTATTACTCGAGGGTGGTTAGTTGTGGAGACTCTTAGTCTACATAACTGACGTGTTTTTCTGAAAATGGTGATGAGTGTGGAAGAAACCAGCCAGGTCTGTAGTGATCACGAGATTTGGCATTCGATACTCTCTGCCTACTCCGTAAGGGACTTGGCGTAAAGATATGTATGTATGTTACAACAGTCTTTCGAATTTCAAAAATCTTTAAACGTGCATACAATGCCTAAGAATACGAGTGTTTTACTGACTTAGAGAGATTCCTAACTACGTCCGATTCGAATCCGATCCGAGCCCGTGAAAATATGGTCCGTAGCAGCCATAGAACTATTTCTATGGTATATCACGCACTAGATCCGAATGCCGTCATCCAATTTGTTTTATTTTTACGGGTTCGGATCGGATTCGGATCGGGTGTAGTGCGGAATCTCTCTTATGTGTTGCTAACTGCGAGATTTTTAAAATATCAAAATTTATTCACAAGACAAACGACAGACGACAATATCTCTATTCGAAGGCGACATTAATCTCTTACGATCAGGGAAAGCCCAAGCAGACTGTATGTTTGTTATCTTATAATATCTTGAAAGACGTTTTAGACGGTTGGAAACGCGCTTTCCAATGAAGATAACCTTGGAAAAAGCTTCCATCTTACAATTATTAATAAATTTGGATTAAATCTGCAGTCTAGAGGGATGAAAAGTAATATTTACAACCAGTGTTTACCACCGTCTGAAACTCCTTTAAATATTTTTTTTTTCGACTTGAGAGGATCAAAACTGACAAAGCATGTAAATTTTAAATTTTATTTATTTATATACTTATTTATTATTTATTGTACAATATAAATTCAAGTTTGTATTAAACTGTGTTACCATTCATCAGAGTTGGACTATTTTTCATCGGAGCTGAAACATACTAATCCATAGAAGCATTTTATCTTGTCCCATAAAAAATGTTGTGTTACAGAGCCACCGTGGGTCTTCACCAGCGATTCGTACCTTCGCGCCCGATGGTCGGACGCTAGAGGCAGGGGTGACGGGAATGCCACGATCACCTTCTCCCCTCCGGGCCGCGTCCCTGGACGTACGAGCTGCTACACACGCTCACGGCTCGTTAGCTTCACTCGCGGATTCCCCTGTGCCTTCTAGCCCGAGGCATGTGCCACCACGATGTCTTTCACCACTGCTGATGCCTCCAAGGTATTTTTTCTTACTTTTAGTGGTTATAAGAAAGTGTATCACCATGTATATAAAAAGAGAAGTGATAGGAATGATACCAACCCTTTTTTCGATTCAAGCCGCGTCTTTGGACTTGCAGCCAGCCCTACACGCACGCCGCTAGTGCCTATAAGGTAATTTTTTTCCAAATTTATAAGGGTTAAAGCAGTCCTCACAATTTTATAAAAACAGGGTCAATGGAAATACTGTAATTAGCTTCAAAGCTACTGGTTGCTTCATTAAGTCAGTGGAATCGCATGATATTTATAACCTCAGACCCTGACGCATTTTTTATCGTTTTGATATACGGTGTGTAGAGGACGGAACGCCACCTGGATGGAAGGTCAAGTGGCCCACCTCAATTATTAAAAACGGGAGTAACGGCTTAAGAGATAATGCTGGAACTGTAACTCTTGAGGTTGTAAGTGGAACACCAATGTTTTTACCATTCCTAATGTCTCAAATGTACTATAGTTTCGACCATTATAGTAAAACAGCAAGATTATTTTTGTTCCTTTAGTTGACATGGTGTATAAAACGTTGTTTTTTTCTAAGTTATATTTTTTTGAACATATTATATTAATTTTGTAATAATGTACAGTTACAATAATGTTACAGTTACAATTTTAATTTCTTTGATTTTTTTTTTCTGGGAAATTCAAGTAGCAGCATCTGCATTAAGGAAATTATTTTTTATAACCGTGATAATATTCGTGAAAACGTTCTCCCATAAAATATAAGCTAGGTAAATAGAGTTCTCGAAGCCGAAAGTCAACAGGAAGTGAAACCAGTCATATATAAAGAAAGGGCCTATTGTTAGCAAACTCATTGAGTTGAGGTAGCTTGATAATTACAAAGGTACGTCAACGTAATTACTACAAAGGACCTTTACTGCGCATTGAATTAGGGTATTTTCGTAGGCAAATGTGTATTTTATGTAAATCGTGTGATGGCAAAAGGTTAAGAATTTTAGGAGAATCGAATAAAAATCCGCTTCCAACATAATGATTTTATTAATCAACTAGCCGACCCGGCGAACTTCATTCACTTGACACTCGATACTCTCTGTCTAATCTGTAGGGTAACTTAACATGAAGATATGTATGTACCTACTAATGTAACTGTACATGAAAATCCGCAGAGTGGGCGCTGGTGACTTGTAACTCTGGTCATTACCTACAACAGGCACCAGAGTCCAGTAGCGTTTTTAGTAACAGCAGCGCCCTGGGCGTAATTTATACGGCGCCCCCTGTATGCTGTTTAAAATCATAAAAGGTTAACAATGTAAAGCGTACAGGATCTGACGCCGCTTTACATCTTGGCGCCCTGGGCGGTTTCCCAACCGCGCCATACCCAAACGACGTCCCTGCACCAGACTCTCACCTACGCTTTACTAATGCTGTTTCAATTAGTTTGTATATCTACTTAAATACCTAAGGTGATAGTAAATAAATAATTTGAATTTGAATATGTATGTATATGTAAGATGGCCTACGTTCAAATGTTTTTCGACATTTCGTGTTTTAGGTTAATCGGTCTCTTTATAAAAATTACGGGACAATCTGTAAGGCACAAATTACAAAACAAAAACATTATTGATATAATCGAACTACGTGTTAATGAATTATTGGCAAAAATTTATCCCTCTTCCCCGTGTACCCCTTCAGTAAGCGGTGTAGAAAGCCATATAACCTTCCTCGGAACATAAATTACCTGCCTGCCAAATTTCGTTACGATTGGTTCAGCATCTTCGGTTTGAATCACGTAGGGATGTAGACCGACCAAAAAAGTATCTTCACGCCCATATCCCCGAAGAGGTAGGCAGAGGTACAACCAAAACACACCCACGACTAGCCGAAGACACTAAGTCCCCACCAAAAAGACACTAAGTAGACCGACCAAAATTCTGAAAATGCTAGAAATGTGTTCTGGTGGCCATTTTTAGCCTGCCTGCACCTATTTTTTAATTTCTTCAATGTACAGAATTTGCTATTCTACAGATTTAACATAAGTAGGGACATAAATCGCTTGTTGTACTGCTTGGATTTAAAAAATAATTTGGCAAGTGCAACTCACGAAGGCGAGATGGCATTGCTTGTGGTAAACACTTATATGTAAATGTCTAAGTGTGCGTGAGAAAGAAATCAGTATGGCTAACGAAAAAATAAGTTTGTGTACAACTTTAGACAAATAATTGTAAAAGCACTAAATTTAGTAGGTAATAGTCACTACACAGTATAAAAGATCCGAGAAAGAGTGGAATTGAAAGAAAGTGTTGGTGTTAAAATACGAAAGGGCACGCTCCGCTGGTTCGGTCAAGTGGAAAGAATGACCGATGAAAGATTGAAACCGGAAGTGTCACATTTCCATGAAGATAACTTACTTTCCTTAGTATAAACTGCTTGTGGCACTGCATGAACGAGTGGTGGTAGAGTGCATTCGCTGGTGGAAGTGGATTCCACTGCCTTACCTACTCCTGCCGCCACAATGGCTGTGTCATGTTCCTGCCAGGAGGGTAATGTAGCCTGTAGACTAGCTCAAAAGGCCTAACATCAAGGCCACAGGACAGCGATGCACCTGTAACATATATGGTGTCTCATAGGAGACGGTTATTTCTTACCATCAGCAAACCCGTGCTTGCTAACCTCTGAAATAAAAGAAATGCTTTAAATAGCCCCGTATCAAAGTGAAGAAAATATTTCCCTATATATGACATATATGACAAAACATTTTTTTTTATGAAATGGTAAATAATTTATTTATTACTATAGCCTGTGTGGTCTTGCGGTCCAGGTGTTGGACTTGACTGCATGTGGTCCCGGGTTCGATTCCCGAGTCGGGCAACAAAAAGAAAGATTGTTTTTTTCAATTTTCTAATAAAAAATGTATTCTGGAATTGTATATGTGCCCGGTTGGCTAGTCGTAGGTGCCTGGTTGTGCCTCTGCCTACTTCTTCGGGGATATGTGCGTGAAGACACTTTTTTTAATAATATCTATAATCCGCGGCTTGTTGAAGTAATTTATCTATTCTGAATATTTATACAAGTGTACAGCGATAAAGATCAGAAGCTCTTTTCGCTTTCCATAATACACAAAAGAGTTCTTTTTATAAGTATCTAATAGCTTAGTATGTGGTCTAGTTGTCCGGTAATACCGTTAATTATGTGATGTCTCTAATAATGACGAATTGATAAAGTTTTTGTTACTTTCAAATAAAATAGTTAAATAAATAACATTTAAAATCAAATCTTGCAACTTAAATTTGATCCATCCCGGTGTTTAACTACGCTGGGATTTTGCACACACTCTTTGTTCGCGTGACAATACATGTTTACCAACCTTTCAAGTATGGTGGTCGTTACAAAATGGTAATTTGCTATTTTCCTGAGTAACCCCTTATAAGTAAGTAAGTGAAAGGGGCTTCATAAAGGTAAATCACACACACACACACACACACGCACACGCACACGCACGCGCACGCGCACGCACACACACACACACGCGCACACACACACACACACACACACACACACACACACACACGCACACACACACACACACTCACACACTCACACTCACTCACGCGCGCGCGCGCGCGCACGTCCTGCCACCTAACACATCATGGGACTGGGTGCATGAGTGCATGTTGAGTGTTGTGGCATTTATGAATGTTTATGAAATTTATGAAATTTAATGTTACCATAATTTGCCCTTTCAACCGAGTTTTCAACTATCTTTTAGAAAGATAGTTAATTGTTTCGAGATGGTTCCATATAGATTGACAACTTTACGACTAGTGATTCATCATTGGCTAAATTTCGAAAAAGAATTATTAAATCGCGACGTGGCAATGAAATTGGAGTCGGTTATTTTGCGATTTTACTGCGTTTACATTGTTTCGAACATGTTTTGGTACAATTCTTGCAATTTGCGAAGGCGAGCGGGCTTTACTTTTTTAAACGTTACTTGCGGCCAGCTTACCCTTTTCATACAAACACGCCGGTTCCGGAGACTCTTGACCCCAGCCCTGAATAATATTCGAGTGATCTGGTTGTGGAATGTCAACCTTGGTCTCCCCGGGTACCTACATCCATCCATATTCGCATTGTATATCTGCTTTGTCAATCTTTCATCGGTCATTCTTTCCACTTGACCGAACCAGCGGAGCGTGCCCTTTCGCATTTTAACACCAACACTTTCTTTCAATTCCACTCTTTCTCGGATCTTTTATACTGTGTACTGACTCTTACTTACTAAATTGAGTGCTTTTACAATTATTTGCCTAAAGTTGTACACAAACTTATTTTTTCGTTAGCCATACTGATTTCTTTCTCACGCACACTTAGACATTTACATATAAGTGTTTACCACAAGCAATGCCATCTCGCCTTCGTGAGTTGCACTTGCCAAATTATTTTTTAAATACAAGCAGTACAACAAGCGATTTATGTCCCTACTTATGTTAAATCTGTAGAAAAGCGAATTCTGTACATTGAAGATATTAAAAAATAGGTGCAGGCAGGCCAAAAATGGCCACCAGAACACATTTCTAACATTTTCAGAATTTTGGTCGGTCTACTTAGTGTCTTTTTGGTTGGGACTTAGTGTCTTCGGCTAGTCGTGGGTGTGCCTTGGTTGTACCTCTGCCTATCTCTTCCGGGGTATGGGCGTGAAGATACTTTTTTGGTCGGTCTACATCCCTACGTGATTCAAACCGAAGATGCTGAACCGATCTTAACGAAATTTGGCAGGCAGGTAATTTATGTTCCGAGGAAGGTTATATGCCTTTCTACACCGCTTACTGAAGGGGTACACGGGGAAGAGGGGTAAATTTTTGCCAATAATTCATTAACACGTAGTCCGATTATATTAATAATGTTTTTGTTTTGTAATTTGTGCCTTACAGATTGTCCCCTAATTTTTTACAAGTAATAAATTTTGTAGTTTATTTGTTTTGTGGCGGCAGGAGTAGGTAAGACGTTGGGATCCACTTCCACCAGCGAATGCACTCTACCACCACTCTATCGTGCAGTGCCACAAGCAGTTTATACTAAGGAAAGTAAGTTATCTTCATAGAAATGTGACAATTCCGGTTTCAATGAAAACAATATACTCTTAGTATACAATTTATTTACAAACACTTATACTTTCCACAATATATTTTTATTTTTATAGTTTAGCCAACTGGTTTTGAGCTATCAGGGTTATATAGCCCTATATTACCCTGATGATGCTTGTATAGCGAAACCGGTTGGCTAAACTATAAAAATATATTGTGGAAAGTACAAGTGTTTGTAAATAAATTGTATCAAGAATGGAATTCCACCAAGCACCGACGATAAGAAGTATAGAAACTACTCTTAGTATGTTGTACCATAAGTTCGCAAGAAGTAAAACATTAACTAGTCGTTGATGAGATGTCAGTTTATTCTTCAAAATTATCCCATTAACTATGCTTTACAATAAATCCGAGGGGGCGGGCTCTTTCGCTTTAATAATTGTATACGCACGGGCTAAACTTGGTTATAGACAATTTTGCTGGAATACGACACAGATGACGGCAAATTCGGCGTTAGATTTAGGCGTTAAAATGGCGGAGTAATTTTAGCGCCATCGAGATAATAGATAGTCGCAGTTTTTTTCATAATTACATAATGTCGTGTTTGTATTGAGTGAAATAATTCAATTATAGTAGCATTTTGTACAATTTTGTTCAGTAAAAGTGCACAAATGAAATAATTATGAAGAAATTAGCGTTTCGTGTATTTCCTCGTTGCCGCTAAATCTCACAACATGAGATTGAGTAATGATGCCACCGCTTTACCCCGGACTCTGACATGACATATGACTTATGACTAATTATTATAATTGAATCCCGATTTTAATAACTTTGATGCAAATCAATGCAAATTTCTACTTGACTAGTGGCAAAATACTAACTTGAAAGCCAAAACCTAAAGAAAGAAATGGCGGAGATGTAAGAATGGCAGAACATCATCGCCCGCTATCTTAATAATTATTATTATACTATCTACTATTATATTACTACTATACTATTTGCAGAATAGACCATCTGCCTTCCTGCCAGGCAGCTCGTAAAAGGCGAGCATAGGCTTACCGTCACTAACACCGTGACATCTTACTAAGTAGTAGAGTTTCGCAGTGACTCGCCCGGATTGGTACCACCGCCTTACTTATTCCTGCCGCCATAAAGTCAGTGCTTGCCGATGACGTGTACCTGTTCGCAGAGTAAGGTAGCCGGTGAACCTACTTTTGCTCGAGGCCTAACATCCCAGCCTCAGGTTGGCAACGCACCATTATCACCTTTGTTGTCTCTAGGTGGCGTGAATTTCTTACCATCAGGAAATCCGTCTTCATGTTTGCCTTCCAATATCATAAAAAACATTATCGCTATGAGCGAGTGGATACATCGTTGGGAAATTATCATAGAAATGCCAAAGGTGATTAGACCAATACATACAAGTCGAAGGTTTTCACAATGACCCTTATTCCAGGACTGACATTGTCAAGACTTAAGACCCTTTGAAAATCAATTACATTGTAAATATCAAAGGGACGAACATCGGAGAACTCAGTCATTAATTATCCAAAATTAATTTAAAGTGTGACCAAGCGTGTTCTAACTTCCAAATAGAAATAGGCAACACTTATAATGTTCTACAATATTTATTTATGGGAATGGGAAAGGCTGCAGCATTTTTTTAAAGAATGAAATTAAGAATGATATGAATAAAATTAAAGCATCTTACACGTACATTTTTGTTTAAGTCAACCGAATGGGAAAAGCTTTGGCTTTATTTTGAAAGAAATTAAAGCATTATACATGTATATTTTTTGTGGAAGCCAACCGAATGGGAAAAGCTTTGGCATTGTTTTGAATGAAATTAAGGCATCTTACACTTATATTTTTTGTGGAAGTCAACTGAATGGGAAAAGCTGCAGCATTGATATGAATGAAATCAAAGCATCTTACACGTACATTTTTGTGGAAGTCAACCGAATGGGAAAAGCTTTGGCTTTATTTTAAATGAAATTAAAGCATTATACACGTATATTTTTTGTGGAAGCCAACCGAATGGGAATAGTTTTGGCTTTGTTTTGAATGAAATTAAGGCATCTTACACGTATATTTTTTGTGGAAGCCAACTGAATGGGAAAAGCTGCAGCATTGATATGAATGAAATTAAAGCATCTTACACGTACATTTTTGTGGAAGTCAACCGAATGGGAAAAGCTTTGGCTTTATTTTAAATGAAATTAAAGCATTATACACATATATTTTTGTGGAAGCCAACCGAATGGGAATAGTTTTGGCTTTGTTTTGAATGAAGTTAAGGCATCTTACACGTATATTTTTTGTATAAGACAATCGAATGGGATAAGCTTTGGCTTTGTTTTAAATGAAATTAGGGCATCTTTCACGTATATTTTTTGTGGAAGTTAATCGAATGGAAAAAGCTTTTGCTTTGTTTTAAATGAAATTAGGGCTTCTATAATTAGGGCACGTATATTTTTTGATAGTCGCAAACGAGCAGACGGTTCATCTAATCGTAAGTGATCTCCGCTGAACACGATCTGGGGGCTGATTACGTATCTTTGTATCTTTTTAGTGATGATCGCTGGGTAAAGTGTACATGAAATAGCTGTCAAATGACGTGTTTTATATTTGATATCTCCAGTGACAAATAGAAATACAATATACAATATAGAAGAGATAGCAAACACAAAACACG
>NJDC01003044.1:0-14307 GCA_002245475.1 Calephelis virginiensis
TTGACAGCTATTTCATGTACACTTTTCCATTTTGGTTGGCAACTGAGATATATAATTAGCACCCCGGTCACGAATAGATTAGAGTCCGAACTCGGGAAACAAAACCACATGTCACGTCCTTCGCCAACTTTGTCGAAGAACTCACCGCAGAGAACACCAAATCGCATTCGACGTACGTTTCACATAACTCATTTTTTTGTCATCAAGATAACAGAGATACTATTGTCGTATTAACTATCATAGTTTTAACATTAACGACTTACATCGAGTATTGTTTATTCAAACACGAAAAGTCCGGGCTCCTTTGCAAAATAGACCATCTGTCTTCCTGCCAGGCAGCACGTAAAACGCGAGCATTGGCTTACAATCACGATCTGTAAAAGAGATACTACAGATTTTATTTCCAATTAAAAAAACAAAAAATAATTTAAAAGCCAATAAATTTTATTAACTTAGTTTATAATTATTATTACCTACTTCCTTATGATACGTCACACGACAGCTATTAGACTTTATAATGATGCTGACCTTTAGCTTAAAATAAAAAAATCAAGGAACCCCCGACTAACGCTCCATCTCTTCAAAAGCTATGATGCTAAAGACAGACACACACACACTCCAACATATCTAAGTAACAAAACTTTTTATTTTGATGGGCTTTAGACAAACTGCAAAGATTACGAATAATAATACCGTAACTTTCAAACTTTGATCCATTAGCCACCTCCCCGTTCTTTCATCGGTCTTCGTCATCAGAAAATATGAACAGATCTAGTTAAGACGATTCTAACGAATCCAAACTCGATAGGTTTACTAGTGAGCATTCCAGAGTTAAGCGTCCTATATTCGAGCTCCATCATCAGATCCATCTCTATAAATTATAGCTATGATCCAACTCGATGGCATCACCTTTCAAAAAAAGACGGGTTGCACTCCGGGAGTGTCGGCAGAAGTGAAAACTTGAATGTTAACGTTGTGCATTTTTGATTGGAATGGTTAGGGAATAATTTTGCACAAATTGCTTTAATTATCAGTATGAAAGTGCTATCATTTATGCACAAATATTATTTTCATATCAATAACCTGCGTTTGGCTCATAGATTTAGGACTATGGTTTGGCTTGACAAAGTAAAACTAGGTTCGTGACGGCTAGGAGCGTCGTCATATTATCTGTATGATGAACATTGCTCGTCTACACATAAGGCCATAGACTATACACTTATCATAAGGCTTATTTTCAAGATGAAACGAATAGAGCAATGTCTGTTAATTTTATACGTATCTGCTATCATGTTGTCTTGTGAGAATGTAATGATAGGTATATTACGGTGTATTATCCATTGCAAATCCTATACTCTTCGGAAATAACTAAGCAATATAAAAACAGCAATGAATTTACGTTTTATTTTAGATTTTAAGTCCACCATAATAAATTTTAATATCTTGTTGATAAGAACGCCATCTTCATTTCTCAAGACCAACTACTTTGTATCCAAACTTTTCCATCTGTGATCTTTTATCGTTATCATCAATATATTTGTTTGTATTTGTCAAATGCATGGTAGTGTGGGTAATGTTTTAATTATTTATTTATTGTTTGTACTTTTGATTGTACTTTTTAAGCATTATTATTGAAAAATATTAGCGTTTTGCGCTTCTCCTACATTTAAACTATAAGTGTGCCGAGTTTCATACTCTTTCGTCAGCGCAATTTTCGTAAAAAGGGGTCCAAAGTTTTTGCTTCACATATTAATGTACCTAATTATAGATTATTATGGTAATATGAATTTTCTAGTTATACCTAATGCAAAAATAATAAGCCTCTTACTGTATATATACGTTATAATATTATAATATTATGTAACATTATAGTAATTATTTTATTATTAACTAAAATGTTGCTAAATCAAGTGCAGAGCCATCTATTAACTTATAATAAAAAACACTAGAAACCACAACTAGAAATGGAATGTCGCCGATCCCGCTATTCTATTTTATCAACGCGTTTACAAAATCAATAAAAGTACCACTTGCGCAGTGGAGTAGATGGCGACACTAGAAGTCAATTCATACACTTTTAATATTTTCTAATTAAAAACAAAAATAATTCTAGATAAGTGTGCCATGTTTCAAACTTCTACATTAATTATAGCATCGAAAATGTTTAAAACAATTAATTATCAAGACTCGCTTAAATTAGTAATATTGTTGACCTAAAATCGAAGCGTCGCGTCTGTCCAAAATAGGACAGCTATACACCGCCATCTTACGATATTAGTGACAACTTGACATTAAATGAGTTCATTATTCGTGTTTCGCGTTTTGATTTACAGTAAGCAAAGATTGAAATAATAGTGTTTGTGCTATTATTGGTAAGTTGAACAAAATAAACATAAAAATAGTATGGCGCAAAATTCAATTCACAAAGAAAATGTGATTTAGTTTTAGCTTAATTTGTTTCTTTATTGTAATACCATTTATTAGATGAAATACAATGAAAATGACGAACTATCGATCGAGTACTACCATTTATGCAAATATTTGTGAATTTACTGCAACAATATAACTAAACAATGTTATTTTTTTATTTCAGAGCATATAACTCACAAAATATGAGATAATCGGTGACCAAAATGAGTGACGTAAAGCAAGTGAAAGTGGATAATTGGGGAATCTATTTTCTCCAAAGATTAAAACATTTTTTCAACCGTACCGACTACTGTGACTTGACTCTTCAGTTTCAAGATAATGCTCAGCTCAAGGTACACA
Source organism: Calephelis virginiensis (assembly GCA_002245475.1). Classification (NCBI taxonomy): domain Eukaryota; kingdom Metazoa; phylum Arthropoda; class Insecta; order Lepidoptera; family Riodinidae; genus Calephelis; species Calephelis virginiensis. The sequence continues at coordinate 2,770 of NJDC01003044.1, forward strand.
GGCTTGTCCTCAGTGCGTGCACAGAGTATTTTGAGCTTCTGGAGCGAACATGTGAAATGTATGAAGATTGTTTGGTTATGCCGGATGATTTACAAGCCGATGTTGTTGTACCTATAGTAAATTTTATGTACACAGGGCAGTTAGAATTCAGGATGGAATTGTTAGAGAAATTATATCAAACATCCCTAGTAATGAACATGCCTGTACTAACTAAACTTCTGTATGCACATCGTCAACAATCAAAGCCACAAATGCAAGTCTACAATAGACAAGCTGTACCAAAAGCAAGTTACTCGAGTATAAAAGCGCCAACACCATCTTCAAGTGGCCTTAATAACAAACGTACTTTTAGCAAAGCCTTTGAACCAAGTAGTGCATCAAAATCCAAAAAAATATTTTATTCAACAACAAATAAACCAGACACATCATTAAACAATAGTATCCATAGTGATCAAAGTTTTTCCTCTTACAATTTCCCAGTAATCAATAATAAAAATATTAACTCTACTAGTGGCTCAAGACCTACACGATATGAATTACCGGAAGAATTGGATGAGGATAATATATTTGATAACTCTTTTACTAAGATATCATACACATCAAAACCTTTAATGATTCATCCAAATTCAGAAAAGCCATATTCATCTAAGTCTGCTGCATTATTTGAAGATGCATCAACTTCAAAAAGATTTTTCCATTCATCCTCAGCAGATATTGTTGAATGTAAAAAAATATCTAGTAACACTAACAGTCAACATACCAATATATTTGAAGATGAAATTCCTGAAAGCTTTCCGGATGAAAGTGACATGTTTCCAAACCCCATTAACCAAAAGGATGATCCAAAAAATGCAAGTCAATTGTTTGATCAAATTCTTGATACCGATGTACCCAAATTGACTATTGAAACAAATGACAATAGTCAAACCAAAAAAATAAACCATGCAAAAATAATTAGTGAAGTCCTAAAAAAATATCCACATTTAGTGAAAAGTAATAAAAGTATTAAGTTAAAAATTCTTAATACACCTAAAACAAAGAAAAAGCAATCCAACACATTATCTAATGAAGAACCTCAAGTAAAACTAAAACAGGAACCCCCAGATTTTACATATGAATCTGACGTTATTGATTCAAAACGAGCAGCGGTTCTTATAGGTTTAGGTGCCGAAAATGTAAAAGGCCCCTGGATATGTTTAATTTGTGGTACTCCTGGAAAGGCTCTCCATTTTACGTCTTACTACAAATATCGCCGACATTTGGTTGAAGTTCACAACGAAAAACCAATTCCTAACATGTGTGAATATTGTGGTTTAAAATCTCTTAAACGTAACTGTCTCCTTTATCATCTTTACAGAAAGCATGGTATTCCACCTCCATCTAATTATAATTTCCCAAAATGTAATTACTGTAGCTACATTGCTTTAACTGAAGCACTTTTAGTGAAACATAAGATGACCCATTCAGAAAACCGACTTTTCCGATGTAATGTTTGTGCATCAACTTACTTAACATCAAATCAATTGCTAGCTCATATCCAAAAGACTGGCCATAAATATAGCGATAGAAAGAATAATCTTCAATTGCATTGCATTTACTGTTTAAAGGTATTTTTACGTGAAGCTAATTTGTATGCACACCTTAAAACCAACCACAAAACGAGTGCAAAAGAAGACGGCATTATTGCTGATTCAGATGAAGATAACGGAATGGAAAATGTGACACCCAGTCAAATTACTGACTTACCCAACCAGGAATTGCCCAGGACTACTAAAAACTCCACTAATTTAGTAAAATCTGAACTTCCTAATACATATGATAATACATATGAAGAGAGCAATATACAATATCATATTGAACGAAAATCAGATGGCAAAGTCCAAATTATATCGAAAAAACCTAAAGTTTTAATGCCTGTTAATCAGCATAAAATTCTTAACTCTGGCTTTAGCTCTCCTACACATACAGTTTCTTCTCTATCTAACACCTTGCATAAGAAAAAATCAGTGGTAGAACCATCCTCTGAACAAAGTGAATTCCTTCAAGAGATTGATAGTAATTCTCCAAACCCAAGTAATAATAGTGAGGAAATTGTAATAATCGACAATCAAGAATTTGTCATTCAAAATTATCAACTTGTTCCTAAGAGGGAAATAAATACTGAAGAATATGTAATACCACATTCAATGTTAGATATACCTGCATCAATACCTTCTTCGTCACATGTGGAATATGAGACATTCAATGATACTCAACATGAAACAGGAAAAGTAATAGAAAATAAATCGACCAATATTAATCAACCCATACGTATTGTAGTTTCTAATGAAGAAGAGTATAAGGCTTTGATGAATTCTAACCATTCTATTATATTTGATAATACAGATGCTAACAAGACATTAACAGTGTTAGCTGCACCAAACAATACACAATTGGAAACCGAATCTATAGATTTAGATAACACCCAGACAAGTAATATGATGATCATTCCTGAAAATTACCCAATAAATGTTTCAGAATCTGTTTCTGCTGACAGTTCTAACATAGTTGTTGTGTATAGTCATCCTGTTGATGATCAGAACAAACAATATCAAATAATAACCAGCCAAGGACTTGGTGCTCAATTTGTTCAGCCATCAACAATAATAACACAGAACTATGAAACGGTCACAACATGTTCATCAGACATTAACGCACATAATATGATAAATACACAAGTCGTAGGATCTTGGCAAAATGCTATACAAGAAGATATCACAAAACTTCCAATTCAAGAAAACACAAATTCTGAAATGCGCTCTATGCATATTCCAACGTCGATGGAAGTAACGTCAATAGGAACTTTAACTACAAATAATGTGGAAGAGCTACCAGAAGTTACTTTGTCACAACAACAAACTTCATCTATTAATATTACTCAAATAGTAACTAGTCAAAATGACCCATCTATAAATCTTTACAACCAACCCCACATAATTGAACAATCTGTAATTGAGCCTAACGGTAATACAATAACTCGTGATATATCTATAACTAATCTACATCAAACTGTGACTCCTTTAAACTTACTTGATGAAACAGTAGTAACAACAGAAGTCCAAGCTCATGACAATGTTGTAGTTGATCAAGCAAATACTATAGTTGTGACTAATTCTGCTATAGATTCAAGTTCTATGACACAGGAAATGATTGTCTCCAAAGATAGCACAAATGAAACAGAACTTAATATGACTACAGACTCTGTCATTGTATCAAATGAACAAACAATAACTTCACATATGGATAATAGTAAACATAATATTAACGAACTAAATGAAAACAGTTTACCAGATTCAAATGTCAACATTGAAACAAACAGTTCTATAGAATTGATACCACAGAATCCAGTACCTGAACAAACATATGAAAATACCACAAGCAATGAGAGAGCCAATGAGAAAATTCCAGAAGAAGTATCAAACCAGCACAATTTAATTGAAAGTCAAAATGAAACTGAACCACTAGAAACTACAGAAATGATTTCAAAAGATAGTGATATGTATCCTCAATCCATTAGTGAGGTAGTGCAAAACACAGATATAATCAATGCTAATGTTGATGCAATCAATGATGGGAAATCTATTGTAAACAAGAATGTTGAATCAGTTATAATAATGAATGCACCTTCTGATAAGGAAATGAAAGAAGACATAATAACATTGGCATCTGAATGGTCTGAAGACGAATCTGACGCTCCTCCAGAAATAATTAATGCACATGACTCCCAAGATACTGAAATTACAAAAGATGGAGACAAGTCTGATGAAATAGAAGAGTCTATTGAAAATATACAAAAGGAAATAGAGAAACAAGCAACTTTCATTGAACCTATAGAGACCATTAAAGAAACTATTTTAAATGAACCAATACCCAATCAAGAATCTGTAATTGCCGAAAATGAAGTAATTCCACAAGCCAATGATGAGCTCAAGCAAGCATCACAAAAAAAAATTTCATCATTACTTAATGATTGGGACGAAAATGACTCACAAGAAGAATCTGGCCATGGGGAATCAGCCACAAATGTTACCATAGATGAAAATGAAGTAGTTGAAACAAATAATGATAATGCTGAAAACAATAATTGCAGTGTCATAGTAGAAGCAGAAGTGAAGAAAGATGATAAGATTAAAAGTTTAGTGAGTGACTGGGATGAAGAAGATGAAGAAGAAACTAAGGACTGATCTAAAACCATAAATAATAATATTAAATATCATCTCTATATATAGAGTAGTATTTATAAAACAGTAATAATGCTGAATAATGTGACTGACAGCCAATATTTTCCAAGAAACTGTTAGGTAATGTTATGAACAGTGTTCTTTGTGAAGCAAGTAACATCCCTATGTATAAGATTGTTGATTTAATCGGAGTATGTAATATGAATGCAGAAAACAACTTATTGAAATATCCTATTTACTTACTTAATAGGATCATGAATTACTGTGTAATCTAATTGAAAAATGTGTCAGAAAGATTTTTAGTTGCAAATAGACCATTTGAATTGATAAACAGTTTAATTATTATATTTATTTGTTAAAAGTGTAGCTATTTAATGCATTCTACATATTATGTGAAAAAAATGATAAAATCAGTATGCTAATATTACTTTTATTTTAATTAACTATGGCTTGTTGCCTTTACAGTAACTCCAGGTAAGCTTAGTATTTATTGGAGCGCAGCATTAAATTACAATAAGCACCTTTTAGAAATTTATAATATATGTGCAAATATGGCAAATTTTTTAATTTGTTAGTATAGATGTTACAAGAGACTCCTCTCACTTGTCTAGAAAAATTTTGATGTTTATAAAAGAGTTAAACATGTTAGATTTAAGTACTTATGTATTGTATTTAACTGTCTCATTTCTAAATGTTATTACTGCTAGATCAGGTAGCATAATATTTTTGACTGTCCAATATTTTTATCTAGGTTGTTTGGGAAGTATGTAAATTAATTTATATATTGTCAAAATATGCCTGTATTTTAATATGCAATGATTTAAGCAAGCTTAGTATTTAAGATATTTTTAACTAAGTATTTAGTTTTAATTTCCTTGAGGATTTTATTTAAAAAATAAAGAAACATATATAAAAATACTATCTTTATTTTACAACCTCTACACTAGAGCAATAACATAATTACAACTAATTTATATTGCTAGCTAAAAAACTGTGCATTTACTTCGTAGAATATTATATATTAATATATATTTTTCAAAATTAATTCACTACATCTATAAACAAAAATATATCTCATAGTGATTTTAATTACAGAAAAAATGGTAACTAGTGGCAAATAATGATATCTTAAACTTAGACATAAATTTCAAAACTTTCACCTTAATAATGCTGAAAAGCATACATCCACATTTGATCAATATTATACAGACAAACATATTGATCTGTTGTTATCTTCACAGGCTGAAACAAATTTGTCACTAGATCAAATTTTGGACCTGTATACAGTATACACACAGGTACTAACATAAAAACATTTTAGTGCAGAGAAAAAAACAAAACAACATAATTTAGTAAAGAAAAGGAAAAAGTTTAAGATACATTTTTTACATCTAACATCTTGAATATTTGCGAGAGTGCTTAAAACTTTTAAATGCAAATATACTGTAATACATAAAGCGTGTTTTCACATAAGATGTGTAGGTAATATGATACTTAAATTTTCTTGTGTTTTACACAAATTGATTTATTCCTAAAGTAAGCAAGTTTTATACTTGTGTCATGGGTGTTAGACAACAATAGTAATCTTTATATATAAAAATCAATGCCACTTTTCGCTGTAATTGTATAACTCCAGAACGGGCTCACCTATCCAAACCAAATGTTTAGGCTTTGTTCGAACTATTTAGTAGATGGTTTATGTGAAGTTTGCATAAAACCAGTCAGGTGGTCCTTTATAACATTTTTTGTAACAATTGAATTCAATAAATGGCAGATCATTTTGTTAATGGATTATTGATATATAAGTTGAATTATTTCACAAACAAATCATTATTTAAAATTTTATAGATACCATTCTAGTTTCTCAGAGATAAATGTTGGGTATTTAGCAATTATGAAAAGTGAATAGATTAAACAATGTTTACAGTAAGTTTTGTTGTACCACCGGCATACCATACATAAATAACATTATTTTCTGATGTCAATATAATATCTAAGACTAACCAAATGGAAATGTCTCTATCATATCACAGTCTATTCAAAAGTAAATTTTGATAAATTTACTGATGTACATTATTAGAATTTGTGACAAGTATAGTCCAATTTAATATCTAGAAACAAGACAGAAGGTCTGCAAGTCTACCATAAGTCATAAAACAAAGCAATAGATGAGTTAGTAAAAACTTAAATAAAATACCATACCTACATTAATTAAGTAAAGCCGAGAATTAGGAGCGTACACTGATGATCACATTTATTTGACCTACTTCATCTACATTTCCTAATGTGGGAAAGGGGAAATATTGTTAGATATAACTTTAAATCAGTACTCTTTAATAAACCCAGGTTACACAGAAGGTTAACCCGAGCAGAATTTGGTTGACACAGTTTAAAATAGCTACTTGCTATTTTTGGGAAAAAATATCAAGTCACAAATTGCAATACCAAACTTAAGTAAAATCTAGCAAATGTAACTTACAAATTAGACAAAAAAAATATATATTCTAGGTCCATCATAAAAACAAGGACAAAGGTTATAACAAAACAATAGATTCCAAAACTATACATAAATGAATCCCCATTTCTTATGCTCATTGCATCACCTGAACACATGGACCAACTTTGCTATTTTTTTTTGTGTTAGTTATTGTCAGAAGGTTCCCATGACCAAGAAAATTACAGGTAAAATGAGAAAATTTATGTGTTAATCCAAACTGTAAGTAGCTGTTAATGTCAACAATATGAAGTTAGACAGGTCAGCTTGTTACAAATAAAGAAATGTTCTTGGTGAGAAGGTTCCCCCCGATCATAGAAGACCTCGCCACGTGTTATTGGATCCCCCGGACCCAATAACTGCGGCAAACGCTATTCTCCCAACTCCAAACCGGAACACGACAATCTCACATCACCTTAACACAACACTGCACCGTCGCCGCCGGTCTCGGCGACGAAGACCTCTCTTGCGCCCGGCGCCTAACGCCGAGCGACAAGCCACAAATACTCCTCCACCAAGTCCACCCAGTAACCAGAACGCAGCACCAAGTCGAGGTACAGTCTCCCGGGAGACAGCCCTTGGTGCTGGCGTTGTAGGTAACAGCCCAATCCATCTAAATAATGATGTCTCGGGCTGAGCACTCTGCTCGGCCCACAAAGTTCGGTGAAGTTGTAAAAATCGTAAGATTAGCAACAAATTAGTCATTCAAAAAAAAGGTGAGAAGGTGACAACAATTTCAAGCAGTGTAAAGTCTAGCTGCAGTAAACTTAAAAATACAATAATCATGTGACAGAAAATATAAAAAGAGCATTACAGATATATTTGAATACTTCACACATTTGTAACATCTAAAGTTGAGTTTTAATAAATATTAAGAATTCTCATAATTTGTTTCATTACAGAAGAATATTATACAAGCCTATAAGTATAGTATAACAAGTAGTTAATGATTATCACACCTAGCTATACTCAAGTCCCAAGTTTTAATTTGTATGAGCTAGACTACTTAGCATTCTTACTTTTTTGGCTATATTGATAAGGTGATATAGGTATCTTTAATTTGCCAACACTTAATAAAAATAAAAAAATCCAGAACCTATTTGAATTAGTTTAATTTTAACTTTTAGCAATGTTAATATTGTAAATATTTGTGACTGGATATTGAAAATATTGAAAAAGTGACTATTGATAAGATTTGTGACTCATCATTACAAATAAATTGAGATGAATACAAAGACTGAGTTACAGAACTTTACAAGTGAATATCTTTGGTAGTCAGAAATAATTGTACTACATGTGAAACATGTTTAAAGTTTCAGTTTTATAATACTGGTTTATGTTTTTACACCTCAGATACTAGAACATGTATTTACACAATAAAGTACTAATTATATTCATACATAAAATGTACATTGTTATATTTCCTAGTCATTAGATATAGATACCAGTACATATTTTACCATATAAGCAAGGAATACAAAACCAAATAGGACAAATAAGTTTGTCATTATATAGTACATGTTTGACTGTTGTTCAGGCACTTCACTGTTAATGTTCTCAGAATTAAGAATAGCTTCCTGTCTTTGTTTTAAAAGTTGCTCAATTTCCTGGACATATTCAGGAAATAATTCACAGAACATTTTATTTTTTATATTTATTTCAAGAGACTCCGCCGCTAAACACCGCTTTTGGTAGTCAGATGTTTGTATAGATCCAAATGTTGGCGTCTTTTCTAGCATAAAACTTAGAAGACCTGTTAGTATTGTTGAGATTGACCAAGCCGGGTTCCATGTATCTGGATGGAAGTCGGTAATACTGAGACACAATCTAGTGTTCGTCCTGAATCTTCCGTTAGGAGTTATCATGTAAATTGAAGGTGGTTTAAATGGAAACTCTCTCGGAAATATGATTTTACCGTGATAATATCCACCTTCATACGGACTCTTCTCTGGACCTTTTACCACATAATGCCATTCCAATATATTAGAAGGCACTGGTTCAGCAGTCACATACGGAACAGGGTCTTTTTTCAGGCGAAGATAATCTTGTTTTAACCTACTTGTCGCGCCTGTCACTTTAGTTTTTGCCATTGTTTATAAAAGTTCACATTAATTAGATATCTTCAGAGCGTCTTGAATACAATATTTAAATTTTCCTGCACAAACAATTAATTAATTCAGCAATAAAAAGATATCAAAGGCATTTACTATTTTTTGTTGTACATTGTTTTTTAATTTTATCCCAGTCGGGGAAAGGCAAAGGATATGTGTCCATACAGCCACGTCTTCCGTATTAATAAACCTTTTTCTTGTTATATATTTTCAATTTATGTCTTCCGTATTAATTCTTTATTTCAGTCATTAGTCACTTTTTACACAGTCTTGTTTGGGTCTTGAGTAAAGCGGTGGTTTCGTTACACAAGCTCGTTTATGAGATTTGGCGACAGCGAGGAAATTCACGATACACTAATTTCTTCATGATTATTTCATTAGTGCACTTTCTCTGAACAAAATCAAACTAATTCCCACCTAAATTAACCAATTTTACTCATATTTTACACTAAATTCAATAATTGTGAAAAAATTACGACCATCTTCATTCACGATGGCGCCAAAACTCTCTTTTTGTTGTACATTTGTCATAAAAATCAGTGTTGCCAGTTGGGTCTTGTCAGAAATAATCTGAAATATAAAAAATGTAACCTTTTTGTTTGAAAAATAACCTTTTATTTTTTTCATGTAAAGGTACTTAAATTTAATAGAATAGAATATTCGTTGTATTGACTTTTAAAAACATCGATGAGTATTCGAGCACTGGCCCGAAATTCATGATTTTTTTATTCATATTGATACATATAAAACATGATTGTTTTTGTTAGTAATTATAATGATGATGAGACTAAAATAATTATACAAGAAATTTAATTAATAACGACTGAAGAGTACGTACGTACGTAAAAGAACGAATGAAGAAAGCATATCAGCATCTGAATTTTAAAATCAAATGTTTTTCCTGCCTTTTTAAAAGAAATTTTCGAAAATATTATTATTTTGGAATAAAAAAAAGTTTGTAAAAAAAATAGAAACCTTCACCATCATCATCATCAGCAATACCTATCCTTATTATATTTTATTGTAGCATGCAATCATGCTTTCGATGGCTCAAATGTTGTGGCATTGTTTACAGCCGCTCTGGTAGCCATCAAAGCTGTAATTGTGTCCGTATTAAGTTTGTTTCTGTGAGGTTTTATCAGTTCCAATTGAATAAAATCTCGTTCCATACATGCTTTAGAAAATGGCAAAACGAGCAAAACCATTATTGAAGTCACGGTATTGTTTTGTTTCTTTGGCAAAGTTTTCTTAGTATGTACTACTGTCGCAATCATTTTTTATATTTCTCCTCTTCTCTTGACTTGAAGTCGACGACTCGGAAGAAATCAAGAATTTGTCCATTTGCTTAGGCTGAATTCATATTATTAGTAAATCGAGTTAAAATCGTGCCAAAATTAAATAAAAACAAACACAAAATTTTTGGGTGATAAGACAACAAAGTGTCGGGCGAGTACTACTTATACATGACGGCAAACGAACACGAATGAATTCGATCAGATTCGATCAGTCGAATACGAGTGGTGTAAGACTAAAAACTCACGGCACGGTTTTTACCCGCGAAGGCGGTGGTTGCAGGCCCGCAGATTCCGTAGAATATAGATTTATATGCAAAAAGTAAGATCACATTTCATGACGTGATTTTTGCGGTTGTTTGCGGTTCCCGCGAGCGGTCGTCTGCCCGTTAATCGTGCAGGTGGCGATCTCTCGCTGCCGCCTTGGCGGGTTGCGACCGCGCCCTCTGCGGTCGCTTGGCGGGCGACCATTTTATACTATTTGTACTAATTATTTAACCGCAACCGTCGGCCGCACGATGATCAACCGCCAAGTTTGCGGACGATAAATTCTAACCGCGGCGGCTGCGGGACCGCAAAACTTACCCGCCTCGTGAGTTTTGAAATAAATCGCAAAACCGCGACTGCCGCGTGTGCGATTTTAAATCGCTCCGTGAGTTATGTCTCTTAATGTGATAGAGTAAACAACGTGTTTTTATGAGAGCTCTACTGCTGTGGCCTGTGAGTACTGTTGCCGAAGCTTGCCAACATGAAAAATTCAAAAATGAGCATTCCGTTTTACGTCGTTTTCGTGTAAGGAATTAAAAAATAATTCTTCAAATTAAAATTTAATTAAATTTAATTAATTAAAATAAAAGTAACCGATACAGTCCAAATATCACCTAAAAGGTTACAAAAGTAACCTTCTGGCAACACTGATAAAAATGTCAATTGCTTTTGACAAGCTACGCGTCAAAATTTAGGTTAAATTTCTCTTCTTCATTTTGCGTTTTGACTAATTTTCAAAAAACTGTCCACCTTCTCTGAAAAAATATGTCCTCATGGTTTAACTGTGAAAATAATTACAAATACAAAATTCTTTCGAGTTTTAACCTTTTAAATTAAAAACTAACACATAATCGTTATTGAAGAAACTTAATCAACTACATAGCTGTACCATTATGTGTGCAAATATATTATTCTTGCAATGAGTGAATCTGTCGTTCATAGAAATTTTGAGTGTCCGCGCCGTGCTCTGTAGAATATAATAGGCTGTATTTTTCGCTCCGTACACTAAATTATGAAAAGATTAGTGCTTTTATATTCAAAAAACATTGCTTTTTATCGTTTCACTGCTTTTTTTATACTAAAACACGTTAATAATTACTTAAAATTTAAATTGATGAGTCTGCAGTTTAGTAAATTTATGAAAGTCTCGGTTT
>NJDC01003044.1:24894-45645 GCA_002245475.1 Calephelis virginiensis
TGTGTGTACTGACGGGTGTGCGAGCCTGGTGCGCTCGCGGCGCAGCGCCTGCAGCAGCGTGCGGCGCGCCTCGAGCTTGGCCACGTGCAGCTCGCGCACGGCTCGACCCCACTGCTCCTTGAAAAACGCCTTCGACTGCACTGCACTGTCTAGCTTCTCTTCCAGACAACGCTGCAAAAGCGAGGATCATTCCTAAAGTATCGCAGCTTGTTATGTATTCTATAACCGTAACTTGCTGCTCGAAACTTCGAACTTGCTGAAATACGAGTACATTTCACTTAACTCCAACCGCTATTACTACCTATAGGTTTTTGAACTTAAATGCAAAAATAAATAATTCTAATTCGATTGGCGAACGTAGCACATTAATTACACATCAACGTCGTCAACAGAAATGGTATCGGCGGTATCAAAACTTGTGAAGGCGGTAAGTTTACAGACACCAGGCTGTTCGGTAGACCAGAGAAACAAAACTAAAAACCAGCTTCTTTAAATTTCTCTCTTACGTTCTTAGTTATAAGACGATGATTTATTCAAATTATCTGTACGCAACGAATACTCAGTTTCGTTTATTTACAATAGTTTACAATTACAAATTTATACAACATTTATTTATGAAAGAAAATATCTATGGTCTAGTGGTCCGGTGTTGACGTTAACTACATGAGGTCCCAAGTTATCGAACGCGGATCGGGGAGGCCCCAAATGTATTTTTTAATTCAATTTTCTAATAAATAAAACAATGAAGGCTGGGATTGGATAAAAGCCCAGTAGCATAAAAATAGGAATATATAAAGAACTGCACCAATGGTCTATAGCAAATTTAGTTGGAATCGACACATAAATTAACAACATATCTTTGTCTCTTTTTAACAAATGTTGATGTTATGTATGCCGAAAGACATAACTACATTTTTTTGCTATGCTCATTTTGGCATCGATTTAAAATGACGTCATGACAGTCCTCATGCTTGCCAAGAATGCCATATTTTTTGTTCAATTTTATAGTGATGTACTATTACAATATTGTCGATATTTTATTTTACGTTCCCAGAAAAGAATATTTGGACAAGATATGAATGAACACCATTGCCATTCAAATTATTAATCACACTCTATCGTAATAAGAATTCTTTCAAGTGCTCACTTTAGAAAGTCTACTCATGTAAGTGGTTTGAATGTCCTCTGATCACAATTTTTTGCAAATTATAACGAATCTTGTAATAAATATAAAGAGTTAACTTATGTATAGCCTGTTTTTTAATCTCAGAGACAAAATTGACATTAGCAATGTTGTAAGTTTTTTGCAATTCATAAATAGTGTGGTACCATCATGGTACCATTATCGAAAAATGTAAACAAAATATATTATTGATTTTTATAAGTTACTCTGGAAAATCGAAACATGTGTATTTAAAATAAATTGATACAATATTAATATGCTTCATAACCGTAGGTTAATAAATGTGATTATTTGTATTTTTTAAAACAAAAATTATAAAAAATAATACTTGTATTTTAAAATAATAATTTTATTTTTTATTCAGACAATGACTCGGTACTTGAATGCTCAAAATTATCCAATTCGTCATCTATATCTATAACCAGCCGACCCGGCGAACTTCCTATCGTTTCAATTAATTAACAGCTACTTACAGTTTGTATGAAAAAATAATGAAAGTAGTCTTTTTCCCACTTTCTCTGTAATTTTCTCATTATAAGAACCTTCTCCTTTCCTGACAATAACGAATACAATAAAAAAAGAATGATATATACACATATATATTGCATTTGGTTTTCAACACATGGGCTATTTAGTCTTTCCATCGTTGTGGAGTTACTTGAAGAAGATATTCTCCAAAAAGCTTCTAACTCATTCAATGTTTAAATCTTATTGCGTTTTTTTGATATAGCATAAGACACCGAGACCGAAACCATTATTACGAGGCTCACTAGACAGTAAGAGACAAACGAACCGTATAGACCGTATAGATCGTAGGTGCGTCACTCTGAGGTCAAGTGTGCAAATCTATCGGCAGTCCTACCCTCTGGACTGAAACACGACCGTCTCTATAGCGGCAGCAATAAGTAAGCGCGGGGGATCCCTATCTAGACAAGTTGCACTCTACCACTAATAGTATTGTTGATAATGTTATATGTCATGCCTTTGTTTACCTCTTACGAGCTGTCAGTCATGGGAAAATACACACATATTTGCTAGTTAAATTTTAACTACAAAAGTATTTCTGTATATTGGTATAATCGCTATTTCGCGTATTTTCCTTAATTTCCTCTCTAAAGTACGATATCTTAAATAAAAAAATAATCTTTGAAATAACGTTACCTTTTTTCATGTTGGTTAAAAGTAGCTAATAAATTTAGGGTTGAAGTATCAAGGAAATTTAGGTTTTTTATTCTTCGAAAATCAACATAAATTTACGTTTTGAAAAAATCGGTATGATAAGACAGAACTACAATAAAAATACAGGTATCATTATTTATAAAATTGACATTTGCATCTGTCAATTCAGTCTCTGAGATTAAAAAACTGATAAATGACTAGCGACCCGATACATGTTTCGCTACGTATATAACGTACTACTACATATATATAAAAAATGTATAACCGCATTAATGACATAACACAACAAAATTAAAAAGAAAAAACAACTGAAAAAAGTTTTAATATGACAGCACAATTCCCATCTGAAAAATGTTTCAATTTGAGTAAAAATAAATACCCATCAACAAAATGATCCGCCATTTAATGAATTCATTTGTTATAAAAAATGTGATAAATGAAGAAGCGCTCTACCGATTTTATGCAAACTTCTCATAAACCATCCACTAAATAATCCGAACAAAACTTAAACCTTTTTTTTGGATAGGTAAGCCCGTTTTAGAGTTATAAAATTACAACGAATAGTAGCATTTTTTTGTATATATATTTGCATAATATAATCATTAAATAAATATTCTTTCTTTCTTTTCATTACATTTCCCTATTTATAAGCTAATTGAGTAGCACTAAGTAAGTAAGTTGACAGTTGCAATTTCATTTGGTAGGTAAATAATAATTCTTATTTACCGAAAAATTAACTATCAATTGTCACTAACAGATCATGTATCGATATCGATATTCTACTTTTTCTGGATAGCCTTATAATGTCAGAATGACAGCCATATTTTGTAGCCAATGGCAAGCTTTTTTCGTAGGTATTTCATGTCCATATACTTAGAGGTCAATATGCCCAGTAGGCAATAGGTGGCCACCTGTCACACGGCTAATCAGGGTTGCTTTAGTTATTCGGAACGTGCACGACAATAACGCCACCTTGTAAACGCGTCGTAAGGGGAGTATGTCAAATAGTACATGATAACTGCATCATATTTTTTGTAAAATAAAATATAATAGATATACTATAAATAGTGTTTTTAAAGACATTTGTTAAAAATATTTTAGAGACATTTTAGAAACTGATTTTGAGAGTGTAAAACATGAAATAAGTTTCTAAATAAAAGTAATTCTGAAAATGATAATCCAGTTTTTTTTACTAATAAAAATATTAGAAGCCAGTCATTAATTGCAATTGAACATTTTGTCATAGTTAATTTTGTTAGTGGAAATTCGAAGTTTATGAATAAGTAGCAGTTAATGGTCATGTATTGTTGATGATGATATATCAGCGAATTCTCGGTTTGCTGTTTCAACAGACAGCTCTAAGCAAAACAACTTAAAATTGGTCTTGAAACTATTTTTGTCAGTGCTACAGCTTCCATACTTTTTTCTGAGATCAGTTATTACAATTCTTCAATTTGTTGGAATATATACTTTAATTTCAGCGTCACAGTGATCAGCGTAAATAAAGCTATTAAAAATAGAGATCTTTCTTCTTCATACTTGATATTCTTGATTAACCAGACGAGGTTTTTTTATGATATTGGAAAGCAAACTAGCAGACGGATTTCCTGATGGTAAGAAATTCATGCCGCCTAGCCACACCAAAGGTGCGTTGCCAACTTGAGGCCGGGATGTTAGGCCTCGAGTAAAAGTAAGTTTACAGGCTACCTCACCCTCCGAACCAGAACACGTCAACAGCAAGCACTGATGTTATAGCGACAGGAATAGGCAAGGCAGTGGTACCAATCCGGGCGAGCTGCTGCGAAACTCTACCACCTAGTCAGTTGTCACGGTGTTAATGACGGTAAGCTTATGCTCGCTTTTAACGACCTGCCTGGCCCATGAAGGCAGATGAGCTATTCTACAAAGGAGTCCGGACCAACACGTTATTACTTCATTGTTTGTTTTATATCTGTTGCAGCTTTTGTGGTTCTTTGTTTAATCGGACGTGTATATGTTTCTAGTATATGTGACTCAATCACCTATCACATTGTGGGACTTAGTATCTTTGGCTAGTAGTGGGTGGTCTAGTTGTGCCTCTGCCTACCTCTTCGAGGATATGGGCGTAAAAACAATTTAATTAACATTTTATTGAGTCAGACGTTACTTTGCGGAAATCCATTATAACAGATGTAAAATAAGCCTTTATTTTGCTAATGCCGCGTAAGCAGTGTAACTGTTGTGACAAATAATCCTCCAAACCACACAGAATGTGACAAGCCTAACTGACGTTCCCACCACCCACCTCCGCGACCAGAACACGAATTCAGGAAGAGCTCGGGAAACAATATAAATTGTCACGTTCTTTACATGTGACAACCCTACCTAAAGTTCTTTAAAGTTTTTTAAAGAACGTGACAATTTATATTGTTTCCCGAGCTCTTCCTATATTCGTGTTCTGGTCGAGGAGGTGGGCGGTGGGAACGTCAGTTAGGCTTGTCACATTCTGTGTCGTTTGGAGGATTATTTGCCACAACAGTTACACTGCTTACGCGGAATTAATTAGCAAAATTAAGGCTTATTTTACATCTGTTTAATTAACATTGTAATTTGAGGGTGTGTTCAATATCACATACTTTTACCTTTTAACAATAGTTACTCGTTTGATTCTTTGATCTATTTTTCAGACTGATTTAGGAAAAACATAAAATGTACACTGACTGTCTACACTATAATTTACAAAGTCTGGTTGTATTAAGATTATAACACAACAAGAATAATAACCCATTTTCAAAACAACGTTTGATTGTCAAATGACACCAACCCCTTTTGTTACACATTTCTGTCGCAGCATGCTCTGCGATCGTTCACTCGATCCCTTCCATACACTTTGCTCGTACTCATTATCACTTGCCATTAAAAGAAATAAAATTCGTACTTACTAGCTCTTGTATCAGACTCGCAGTTTGATCTTTCGTCAATCCAGAATACCGACATTCGGCGTCCTTTTCGAAGTTCTTGAGATTATTCTAAAAATCAGAAAAAAAACATATCAACCTAAGAGCATGTTACTGAATGTTATCTCCTTATTTTTAATTCACTTTTATGTCTGCGTCGGAATGTAACAATCCCATCGTCAATGAGGGTATTTTATCAATTTTGTTAAGGGGCCATGTATGCTAAAATACGTCACCAATATACTGTTTTTTTCATACAAAGCAATTATGGATCTTGGCGACAAAAATACACAAGATTAACATTAATATGCTTTATAAGACTAGTGTTTCCAAAACACGATTCATTTCACTTTGCTCGATAGAAAAAAATCTAAAAGTTAACCCTTTTATGAAAGCAAAACCCAACGGTCTACTTCAATTATGAAAATATCGACACCAGATTTAACATAAACATAGATAAGTATTATACCTAAAAGATAACTGTTTCAGTTTTTATATTTTTTTAAATTACTTTTATAGTGTCAAAAATAGTGATTTGGCGCTTAACACATTTACCTTAGAGCGCAATATTTCATAGTAATCAAGGAACGGGGGAGTGCGCTGATTGGCTCTTCTTGCTGACTAAGTATGGGGCCTTAACTAAGTCATGGTACTGTAGTCTATTTATTTTAACAAAAGAGTACAGAGTACATCGGTCTCATATTTCCGATACTAACAGAGTGAAAGGCTTTTCTTATTGTTAAATTGTAGAGGCGCGTTCTGATTGAACATTGTTTAAAGTTTCAATTCGATTTAGAGGAAATCAAATTATTATTTAAGAATTTTTATTGTTACACATATAAAAAGTTGTGTTTTTTAACTATTGTTAGTAACTATTGTTAGTTTTGAATATTAAAATTACAAATAAATGTGATATACTTATATAGTAAGTGTGTATAAAATCGTCCTACATCGACTGAAACGATTTCATACACATTTACGATATATTTAACTGTGTGTGTATACAATTATAGAATTTGTGCAAAACCACAGACAATATAACTAACTAATTTCTGGTAAAACGAACTACACAAGGGTGACATTTAAAGTACCAGGCATAATTTAAGAAACGATTCGGCATTGATAACACTTACAACCTACGAAGTAATTAAACTTCAAAAAATGTTTATTTAACGCAAAATCCAAGAAGCCAAGTTACAACGTAAACAAAATATAAAATTGGTTCCCACCGTGTACGTGTGCCAGGTTACGACATAGCGTGACAAAAAATTTTGCATTTTTGCGGACTGTTTTAAATGAATATTTATAAAGATAAATATAACAATTTGGCAATAGTATTTAAAATGCATTACAAATTAAGCCTTTATCCCCTTATATTAAAACCAGCTGTTGTTTCTTCTTCGCCCGCATTATCACAGGAACCGGTTGTGCGATCGGAATTAAAAGTAGCCTATATGATCCAGGCGACAATATATCAATGTTCCAAGTTCCAGACAAATCCGTTAAGCCATTCGAGCATGAAATTGTAACAAACATCCATACATAGTCACAAATTTTTGCGTTTATAATATTACTAGCTGTTACCCGTGGCTTCGCCCGCGTAGTCTACTAATTTAATATTTAGCTCTCCAACGCTGCCCGTTAAAATTTTCAGATAAAAAGTAGCCTACGTAGCCTAAGTAGCCTTCTCCAAAGTTTAATCTATTTTCATTTAAATATTAAAATCAGTTCAGCAATTTTGCCGTCGAAATGGAACATACACTTTCTTTTTTCTAATTTTACCTTAGATAAATAGTAGGAATACGTTACTGTCTTTACAGTTTTATCTGCACTTAGGCAAATCCTGTGAAATTAAACTGTATTTCAAGTTATAGAAACCTCTAACAGAATATTTTTTCGAAATTGTAGAAATATACATCGTCTCTGTGGTCTAATCGTCCGAAAGACTGCTTGAGATCTTGTGTTCCCCGGGCCGGGCAATAAAAAAACAAATGGAAAATGTGAAGTTTCAATTTTCTACTCAAAGCAACGTTGCCACTTGCCCGGGATTGGATTCTGGTTGGCTACAGGATTGCCATCTATCATATTGTAGGACTTAATGTCTTCGGCTAGTCGTAGGTGCTTTGGGTTGTGCGGTTAGTCAGAAATAACCCTTCGGGGATATCTTCGGAAGCTCACATTTAGAAATTGTACCAACAAAATTTTCAGGGTTGAATGTTGCCTAAAAATCATATAGCCCAAAATTAATACCAACAATGGTAGTTCACATTCACATTAAAAGAACGAGATCTTCCAGGGGTAGAGTGGCATGAACGCTCACTCTTGGTGTGGGGTACATGAACATTAAATATAGTTTAAGGAGAAAGAAAGTTTTTTTGTTCCGACTCAATATCAAGCTTATTTTCATTCTCTGTCTCATTTCTGCTCAAAAGTCGCAGCCGTTTTGCAGTGGCAGACTGTCTAGAGAGTCGTAATATTTTTCTCAGGCTTTTTTCATAAGTATGTAATATATGTAGTTTTTGTCTCTTTGATGTCATTCCTTCGTTATTAGGCTCATCAAAAATATCCGATTCTAGCAGGACCATCGCCGTCTTCGTCTGCGATATTATTTCTATTATGCATTGCATTTTCATTCATGATTTCTTCATCTACAGTTCCTGCTGAATCATTAACTTATTCGTAGACTTTTTTCAACATTAAAGCATTTTTCAGAGCCATAACAATTAAAGTATACATTTTCCGAAGGTCACTCGGGTATATCAATTCTTTTCAAATGGCAATAAATAAGCATGTACGCATTTAATTAAAAAGTTCTTCAACTTTCTTCTTAATATATTGTAGCTTAAATTGTTAATTATAGCATGTTGGAATTTAGATATTTTTTGTTTAATAGTCTAACTGTATTTACTGTGTTAATTTTATTTTAATATTATATGGCTTTAAATCCCTACTATCCCTACTAATATTATAAATGCGAAAGTAACTCTGTCTGTTTCAGGCCTAAACCAGTAAACCGATTTTGATAAAATTTGGTACAGAGATAGCATAGTCCCCGAGGAACTTTTTTTTTACTTTTTATTGCAAAAAATAGGAGAGAATGGGTAAAAAGAGGCGATGAAAGTTCATATGGAAATTCGTCATTTTTAAAGCTGTAACAGTGAAATTTTGTATTTAGACACTTTATGATAAACGAAAGATAATAGGATAAAATTTTATCGCAAAAAAAATGGGGGAGAATGGGTAAAAAAAGGGCATAACTGTTCATATGTAAATTCGTCATTTTTAAAGCTGTAACAGTGAAACTTTGTATTCAGACACTTTATTAGGAATGAAAGAACATAGGCTACTTTTTATAGCGAAAATTGTTGGAGAAAATTGGGGTAAAAACAGGTGATGAATGTTAGTATGGAAAATCGTCATTTTTGAAAATATAACAGTGAAACTTTGTATTTAGACACTTAATGAAGAACGAAAGAACAAAGGCTACTTTTTATAGCGATAATTTAATCAATCAAAAGTATACTTATCAACCTTATGATAAAAGAATATAAACATGGAAACGTGCAAAACCACGTCACCGCTAAATGTGTTTAGTATAGACAAATTAATTTTCCAGATTTTTCTCTTAATAAAATGATCCGAAACTCGCCTTTTAAGACTAAGTTGGTATGAAAGCAGTTCGTCTACATTTTTTTGTAAGGGCTCGGAACCGAAATCTATACTATCTATACTAATATTAAAAAGCTCAACTTAAAAGTTCAAGCAAACAAACGAACTCTTCAGAGTTCGTTTGTTTGCTTGAACTTTCAGTGTTAGAAAGTCCATTTATTAAAGAAGCCTATAGGCTATATATCATCACGCTAAGATCAATAGGAGCGTAGCACAAATGTTTTAAAATCGGGGGATTTTTTCCTATTGAGAGCGTGCGCTGCGTTAACGTTTGAAGTTTCGTAAAAATCATGTATGAAAGAATTGTTCCCCTTTAATAGTTCAAAAAAAGTTCGCGACAGGACATTTCTATCTTTTAAGGTTAGCTCACTATAAACTTTTTTGTATGCTAACCAAAGTTTCAAAATAATGCATAATTTGCGAAGGTTATTTTATAAACACAATGTTAATCCTTACCCAAAAAAATACGTCATTCATCACAAGCATTTAATTTAAAACAAAATTGCATTTACATCACTCGATTTGAATGAATATCTTAGGAGATATCGCAGTTTTAAAATAACAGTATCAAATAGAATATAATCACTACGTTAACACTATAGTTTAAAGACCGCGCGACACAAACGCGTGGTATGCGCGAAGTTGACTCCTTATGGAACGGTTGTGCTCAGTGCACTACTTTCTAAATTTATTCTTTCCAGAACATCATCATGTAGTACTTTTTAGATGATATTTAAATAAAAATAGATTAAAGTTTGAAGAAGGACGTAGGCCGTTTTTCATCTTGAAATTTCAACGGATAGCGATGGAGAGTTAAATATTAAATAAATAGACTGCGCGGGCGAAGCTGCGGGTAGCAGCTAGTTGTATATAATGATAAAAAAATGAATTTTGGATTTGAGTTTTTTTTTCGTTTTTTTGCATGTTTTGAGAACATTTCTCATAGTAACATATTTTTTTTACATTAACAGAAAGTAGAGATTTTAAAGAATAAAAAGCCCACCAACTTATTTAAAAAAGCAGATATTTTAACGCATGAATTTTCGATTGAAAATTAGGGTGCTTTTTCGATATTAAATTAAAATAAGGTCAAAAAATCAATGTTGTTTAATCCAATAAATTACAGTGTCTTTGACATATAATAAGGCAAATTTTCACTAAATTTCGTGAAAAAGAAATATTTTCTGTTGGAGATAAAAATAAAAAACCAAAAACTTGGTTATTTCAATTTTTCAAATAAATTTTGAGGTAATGTAAAAAGTGTAAATACAAACGTTGTAGATGTTTCCATTACCTACAACTTTGCCTTTAACTTTTTTCTATTGGACTTATAATTTCGCCGGAAACAGATTTTTACCCTTAAACCCCCTCCCACTTCCCGACCCCGACTCGACCGTAATTTATTTTTCCTTTCATTTTCATCATATTACCTTCCTTTTTCAATGGGTCTCATCCTACTATAATTTTTTTTGGGGTCAAAAATTATCGATAGTGGTCTAAAAATGTATAGAGTGCTCTGACAATTCATGGATTCAGATTCTTGAAGAATTGGTACTTTTTGTAGGTGACCTGATGATCAAGAGCTTCTATCATCAGCAGAGCATCATAAAGTGATCAATGTCGAATGCTAGCAAGTGATCATAATCCACAAAAAAACTATTCTTGCCAATATTTTTTTAGATATTAAAACCATACAGACGAATTGATAGCCTCCTCCTATTTTGAAGTCGATTAAAAAGTATCCTATGTTACTCTGCGGCTCCTTAACTACCCCTATACCAATTTTCGTTCAGATCGGTCCAGGGGTTAGACCACGAAGAGGATATAAACAAACGAACTTTCGGATTTATAATATTTATAATAATATATAATATAATATTAGTCGGAAGTGAGATGGGATTAGTGGAAAGTGGAATAGTGGGATAGTGGGACTAAGATTTAGCGGGATCTTTCAATCAAATTAAATATTTGAAGTATTTTGATTACTGTGACAAATAACAATTCAGTATAATTTTCAATACTCATTTGTCACAAGCAATTGACAACTGTAGATACCTGTGCTATTACAGTAGGTACATGTGCCACTACAGTAGATACATGTTCTTTTACAGTAATAATAGAGATCATCAGTGATTAGGTGATAGCACGGAATAATGAATTTATTTGACCTGTGGGCGGTAATTACTGTGCTGCAACTTACCAGGAATGGTATCGCTGTCATAACTACCTCTATAAAATCAGTGCTCGCTATTGTCGGTAGGTTAATGTAGCCTAATACTAATGTAGTTGCATACGTAGTTTAAAATCAAGACCATAAGGCAAGCGTCTCTAAAGCAAGCTTTCTTATAACATAAAAAAATACCCACTAGCTAAGTCAGACCGGAGAAGATGGGGACAAGAATAACCAAAATTTAAAGTGGTATAAAATATATACAAGACCATTAAAAATAACGTCTTCAAAAATAAGTAAAAAAACAAAAAGCCAACATCACGGGGTGTTCCCAGGCGGTCACCCATCCAAGTACTGACCGCGCCCGACGTTGCTTAACTTCGGTGATCGGACGAGAACCGGTGTATTCAACGTGGTATGGACGTTGGCGATTGCATTGATGAATTTTATCAATACAAGGAATAAAAATGAATTAAATATAATAAACAAAATATTATGTTTAGATCTTACCTTTCATACATAATAAATAATGGACTTGAACCTGTCAATCCAATGATATAAAGAACGTTCATTTTTAACCGTCTATTTATAATCAGATATTAGTACATAATATGGTAAATATAACTTAGTATCACTACCAAAAGATTGTCATGGATCAACAATAAAATTCCACCAAGGACCGACAACAGACATTAAAAGATGTAACTTGCCTTCAATACATCAACTTGTTTCTCCAGGTGTTGTATCTTGAGATGCAGCTCCTCTATAGTCATGTCCTTCAGTTTGATCCTATGATTCATGTCGTCCTCCATTTTCTGAGACGCTTCTCTTAGTTCCTGATATTTTGCATTATAGTGAGATTCTAAGGCCTTCTTTGCGTCTAAAAGCTGGTCATGAAAAAATTATATTACTACGTTTACCTACTAATTTAATTATCAATGCGAAATTTAATCAATCATTAATGCGAACATTTGTGAGGATGGATTGATGTTTATCAAAAACTACCAAACGGGTTAGGATGGGATTTAAGTCAAAGCCGCGCTAAACAACGTATTTTTTTTACATTTGAGTACTTAATTATGCAAATTCCTATACCTAAATATCCTTCTGTGTCTCTGTATATATACCTTTATCATTTTTTTAAGTATATCACTTAAGAAAACCAATATTGACTCACTAGGTAATCGAGAAACCTCAATCATTTTTAAACATAAAATAAAACAGGGAGATCGTTTACAGACACGATATGGTAGCTAAGAATAATTGTAATATTATTTTAATGTCAACTGATTTATCACAACTAAAAACTGAATTAAGCCCTGTGTCACACTCACAGTTTGTGCGAGAAATATTAATATATTGGTAACTAGTTGTTGCCCATGGCCCAACAAATAAATGCGTGGTTAATGGTCCCTCAGGAACATTTTTTCGGGATAAAACTATCTTTTGTGTCAATCCAAGTTACACTCTATGTGTGTGTTAAGTTTCATGAAAATCGGTTTAGCAGTTTTTGCGTAATAGAGTAACAAACAAACGTACAAACTTTCGCATTTATAACATGAGTAGGATAGTTTTTATATATAGAAAATGTAAGACTAAGAACTCACGGCGCGGTTTTTACCCGCGGCCGCGGCGGTTGCGGGCCCGCAGATTCCGTAGAATGTAGATTTATATGCAAAACGTAAGACCACATTTAACGACGCGATTTTCACCCGCAGCGCCTGCGGTTGTTTGCGGTTCCCGCGAGCGCGAACGTCTGCCCGTTTGCCGTGCGGGCGCCGCCTCGGCGGGTTGCGACCGCGCGCTCTGCGGTTGCTTGGCGGGCGACCATTTTGTACTATTTGTATTGATTATTTAATCGCAACCGCCGGCCGCGCGATAATCAACCGCCAAGTTTGCGGGCGATAATTTCAACCGCGGCGGCTGCGGGATCGCAAAAATTACCCGTCTCGTGAGGGTTAAAAAATAATCGCAGAACTGCGATTGCTAAAGATTTACATAATATTAATTATATACTACCTATTATCTATATGTGCGATTTATTAATAGGTTTGAAGTTGGTGCTAGGCCTTTAATTATATTATAAATAAGTATTAAATTGGCTTGGTACCGACTTCAAACCTATTAGTAAATAGCACATTATGTAAATAATAGGTAGAATAGAATAAAATAACTCTTTATTGTGCACTAAAATACATAAAAAATTAATACATTAAAAGAAACTTAAAAACTAAGTGATACACAAAGCCAGCTTTATATAGGTAGTATATGATATATATTGAATCTTTATTGTTTTTTTGCTTTTTTAGTTTTGAGTCGGTTTTTTTAACGTATTCATATTCGCGATAGGTGAAAGTAGATAAAAAAATGCTCATAAAATAAAAACTTAAACTAAAAACCAGAATCAATTTTTTATGAGAGCAATTGGAAACTATTCCGCATAAAAAAAGAATTATGTAAATCGGTTCAGAAACCTCGGCATATCTGTGTACATAAATAAAAAAAATAGCGGGTCGGGTAAAAATGAGGAAGTACCTTCCTTTCCCGCTCGGTGTTCCGGAAGCCCCGCAGCCGGAAGTCGTCGGTGGCTGCGGCCAGGTCGGCGGCCAGCTGCCGGCACCGGTCCACCCCTCCCGCCAGCCGCCCCTCCAGCTCGCCCCTCCGCGCCGCCCACGCGCTCGCCAGCTGCTCCAGGTGGTACTCTTCCTTACGGCGCAACTGCACACGTACATACGCACACTATCCAACGAGCAGGCTTCTCATCGACACCATACATGTTGCTAGTGCGTCGTCATCTTATGGCGGGACCTTTAGACCACAACTTTTCTGGCTACCTCACCATGAACCACTGACACTGAGTCCGAGCGAGCTGCACAACACTCCAGGGAATAATTGTGATTATTACGGTTTGGTATAAAGGCCTTCACACACGGCAGCTATAATGTACATTAAAATACATTACATCCCGGGATGTACAACTTTACATTACATCAATGTATCACACACACAGCAGGTATTGTAATGAATCTTTCCCTTCATTTCATTAGCATACCTCCCGATTAACGCACTTTTTAGACATACATACATACATATCTTCACGCCAAGTCCCTTACGGGGTAGGCAGAGAGTATCGAGTGCCAGACCTCACGATCCTAACAAACCTGTCTTGCTTCCTTCACATTCATAACCCCTTTCATACAAACACGCCGGTTTCGGAGACTCTTGACACCACCCTCGGATAATATCCGATTGATCTGATCGCGAAATGTCAGCCTTGGTCTCCCCGTACTTGGTACCTACATCCATCCACATTCGCATTGTATATCTGCTTTGTCAATCTTTCATCTGTCATTCTTTCCACATGACCGAACCAGCGGAGCATGCCCTTTCGCATTTTAACACCAACACTTTCTTTCAATACCACTCTTTTTTCGTAGTGCTCTCATTTCGACCGCATTTATCCTACTTTCATTGATCTGTTATACAGGCTATTCTTATTTTTATATTATATTTACATGGACCCGTCTAGTTACTTACAATTAGATTTACTGGATAGTTCATCAGAAGATAATTCGTATTGTAACTTTGATGTACGTATTGCCACATGTGCCAAAAACAGAAAATTGAAAAATGGAAGGGAATAGACAGACTGTTTGTACAAGTTTGGTTTGTACCTACACAGTACACCGGACAAACGCCAGAAAATGGGTTCTATCCTACTCTCTTGGAAATGGAACGCTAACAAAACCCTTTATGTGGTGTCTCTGTCTGTAACAGCAATTTTTTTAACATCCTGTTCGTAAGGATTTTTTTTTGTTGGTCCGGGCGCCTTTGTAGAATAGACCATCTGCCTTCCTGCCAGGCAACTCATAAAAGACTAGCATAGGCTCACTGTCACTAACACCGTAACATCTGACTAGGTAGTAGAGTTTAGCAGCGACTCGCCCGGATTGGTACCACCGCCTTACCTATTCCTGCCGCCATAACGTCATAACGTGTTCCGGTTCGGAGGATAAGGTAGCCGGTAAACTTACTTTTGCTCGAGGCCTAACATCCCGGCCTCAGGTTGGCAATGCACCATTACCACATTTGGTGTCTCTAGGCGACGTGTATTTCTTAACATTAGGAAATCCGTCCGCTTGTTTGTCTTCCAATATCATAAAAAAATGAAAAAAAAAAGTAAGGAAACAGCTGTCTTGTGTGGTCTCCTGAAGATTTCTATAGACAGATGTAATAAGATGTATCGTGCTGTAATTAATGTATATTTTTGCATTATAGCTGCCGTGTGTGAAATGCTTAAGACAAGCACAAAAACAGCACTTTTATATTTCTGATAGAAAGAAACAATCGTAGATATTATATGTGCTTCGCTGTCCTGTAGCAGGGACATTGAATAAATAAATATTTCTAGACAAATCACACAAATCGAATATAACACACAAGTAAGCATATAATATGTGTTCCTGATAGGTGTTAATCAGCGATAAAAATACATAGAAATACTTATATAAATATTAGAATAAATTTAACAAATTAACCCTACACCTTGCCTCCCTATCTATAGAATTAGCTTTCTGAATAAATGTAGAAACACTGGACTCTTAGAAGTATAAATTGTTGAATATACTCAGAATAAATTGTACTCCAAGGTTCAACCTGATCTCTGTTAACAGATTTGGAAAACATGAGGAGGTTATATATTGGTCTCCTATTTATTTTATGTATGTTAATCAATTTCTCCGTCATCTAAACCGATTTTATTATTTTTTATTTTGAAAGTACGTACTTCTAAAGTGTCCCCATTACAACCAAGTCTGCATCTGATGTAGGGTACCCACAGAAATCCCATGAAAATCTTAATTTTTGTGTAGCAACACTATGATTTTTAATTCGGTAGACTAAAATGAGAGCTAAAATCGACATTTCTTTTTTTATGTTGCAAGCTCAGAACAAAGCGTTCGAAGTGAAATATAATCTCATCTTTGACATTTATGTAAGTATTTAAAAATAATTGTTAAATTAAAAAAAAATCAATAATTTGATGTATTTGATAACAGCTTTATACATGCAATGACATATCGGCTTTATTTATGTGCATACTATCTTTCTATCTTTGTTACGTATTTTGTAGTTAGATGAAGGTTTTTAAATATATTTAAAAAAAAAACGAAATAAAAAAACATCATCCTTATAAAACAATATAAACCCATCATGATGTATAACGGTGATGTTTAGTACTTCGCTCACTAATTTTTCGTACGAAGCGTTTCGTGAAACATTTTAACTTTGACTCTCAGCAATTTTATTCATTACAAGCCCATAGTGTTTATGTTTGACATATTGGCATAATCTTACTAAGCAGATCCGTCTGCTAGTTTGCCTTCCAAACATTGATTAAAAAAATGCGGATAAATATTCAGAATATCCAGGCACAGTTTCAAGCACCAATTTGTGAAACTTGAATGAATGAATGAATGAATGAATGAATGAACGAAAATCATTTAATTATTATTTACCTGACATTTAAAAATCTCCTGTTGCCTCTCCTTCCAATCTTCCAGCTCCTGCACGACTTTCTGCATTATAGCCGCACGGTCCTCAACCAAATATATATTTTTGTGAGTTTCTAAAATAAAATAAGAAATTATTTTTTTCTTAACCATATAAGTAATATAATAAAGCTAACAAGTATTTTTATAGTTATTTTTTTGCAAACTTCACGCAACCAGTCGAATTCAATTTTTTTGCATCTGATGCAATTTAATTAATTTTTGGGAAAGGAATATAGTAAAACTATTAAGTTTATCGATTGGTTTATAGTAGCCCCCACTCGTGTAGGTACCCGTAGATTTCAATAACCTGCATTTGATATAAAGTTTGAAAAGAGATGAAACATGGAGAGTCGACATGTCAGATTAGTCCGGACGTTATTGGAAAGCAAACAAGCAGACTTTTCCTGATGGTAAGAAATTCATGCCGCCTAGAGACACCAAAGGAGGCCATGGTGCGTTACAAACCTGAAGCCTCGAGCAAAAGTAAACGTACCGGCAAGCGATAATTTGGTGGTACCAATCTGGACGAGTCGCTGCGAAACTCGACCACCAAGTAAAATCAATGATTTCCGATTAATGACGTATAATTCCCCCGTGTTGGTCCAGGCGCCTTTGAAAACAAACCATCTGCCTTTCTGTCAGGGCGAGCATAGGCTTACCGTCACTTCACCGTGACATCTGACTAGGTAGTAGAGTTTCGCAGCGACTCACCCGGATCGGTACCACCGCCTTACCTATTCCTGCCGCCATAACGTCATGACTTGTTCCGGTTTGGGGGTAAGGTAGCCGGTAAACTTACTTTTGCTCGAGGCCTAACATCCAGGCCTCAGGTTGGCAACCCACCATTGCCACCTTTGTTGTCTCTAGGCGGCGAGAATTTCTTACCATCAGGAAATCCGTCTGCTTGTTTGCCTTCCAATATCATAAAAAAAAAATACAAAAATGATGTAGAAATGTCAAGATACAGAAAAAACTAACAGCACTAAACTTGTTAATTACTATCATTGAAAGAAGATAGCATAAATTTAAAATTAATTCAGTGAGTGTAAAAAAAAGGTTTTGTTTTTGTTTTTGCTTAATTTATTCTATCCTCGCCTGGATATTCTCTGTGATCTAATGGGCTGATATTAAAGTTGACTACATGAGGTCCAGGGTACGTCTCCGGGGTGAAATTGACTACTTAGTATCTTCAGGTAATCGTAGGTGCCCTGATAAAACTTCTGCCCACCTCTTCAGGAATACAGATGTAAAGATATTATTACTAGCTCACCTGGTAAAATCAATGTTTTTAAAATAAACACCAACCTCTTTCGTTGTCCATCACGCACGTATCGCTTTTACTACATTCTAGTTTTACTGGTTCACTGAAATAAAAACATGATGTTAGTATCGCGAGGAATGCCTTTTTAAAAAAAAAGGCACGAATGTCTGATTGAAAAATTTGGTATTTTTTTTATGATATTGGAAGGCAAACAAGCAGACGGATTTCCTGATGGAAAGAAATTCACGCCGCCTAGAGACACCAAAGGTGGTAATGGTGCGTTGCCAACCTGAGGCCGGGATGTTAGGCCTCGAGCAAAAGGAAGTTTACCGGCTACCTTATCCTCCGAACTGGAACACGTCATGACGTTATGGCGGCAGGAATAAGTAAGGCGGTGGTACCAAATCGAACGAGTCGCTGCTAAACTCTACCACCTAGTTAGATGTCACGGTGTTAGTGACCGTGAGCCTATGCTCGCCTTTTACGAGCTACCTGGCAAGGAAGGCAGATGGTCTATTCTACAAATGAGCCCGGACCAACACGGTCAATTTGAATATGAAGTAGAGCATAAAGCTCGAAGCTTCTCAGCCAACTATGCGCAAGAAACTTGGCGTGAAGATATATCTGTGTATGTAATGTAAAGCTACTTGCTATAATCTATATATACAGGGTTACTGGTAACTAACGCCTAACCTTTCTAGGACGGCCTTACTACTTCAAAAGCGACGGGTTTGGTTTTACAACTATTAGCACAAACCGCAAAAAAAGAATTTGTTTTTAAATAAATGTTGTCAGAGGACGATGAACTTTTTGTTTTCCATTCCATTCCATTACACACAAAAATAAAACTGGTGAAATATCAATTTTACAA
Source organism: Calephelis virginiensis (assembly GCA_002245475.1). NCBI lineage: Eukaryota > Metazoa > Arthropoda > Insecta > Lepidoptera > Riodinidae > Calephelis > Calephelis virginiensis. The sequence goes on from NJDC01003044.1 coordinate 43,716, forward strand.
ATTACAAAAATGGTCAAAATGGTAACATCACGCGAAGTACTGACCGCGCCCGACGTAGCTTAATGGGCCATGTATGCTAAAATACGTCAGCAATATACTGTTTTTTTCATACAAAGCAATTATGGATCTTGGCGACAAAAATACACAAGATTAACATTAATATGCTTTATAAGACTAGTGTTTCCAAAACACGATTCATTTCACTTTGCTCGATAGAAAAAAATCTAAAAGTTAACCTTTTTTGAAAGCAAAACCCGTCTCTCTACTTCAATTATGAAAATATCGACACTAGATTTAACATAAACATAGATAAGTATTAAACCTAAAAGATAACTGTTTCAGTTTTTATATTTTTTTTCAAATTACTTTTATAGTGTCAAAAATAGTGATTTGGCGCTTAGGACATTTACTTCAGAGCGCAATATTTCATAGTAATCATGGAACAGGGGAGTGCGCTGATTGGCTCTACTAGCTGACTAAGTATGGGGCCTTAATTTCGGTGATCGGACGAGAACCGATGTATTCAACTTAGTATGGACGTTGGCGATTATTGTTCCAAAAATAACTATCTGATTCATGCTGATTTACTTAAGTTTTTTGCTATAATTTTATTACATAATATAACACCCCTTTTTCTAACTCGTGGTTAAAGAAAACATTACTTGATATTTACCTAGCAGGTGTATTTTCACACGCATTTGTGTCCCCCGGGGGAGGGTCCGGTTCACACTGAACTTGCATGTCCCCAGTAGTGGGCTTCTGTATCAACTTCTGGCTCATCGTGAACGACTCATATAGCTTCTTGATTAAATCTGACAGCTCGTTAGTTTGTATTATTGCATCGCCAGATGCGTTCGTATAACTGAAAATAGACATGAAATAATTTATTTAGATATTTATAACATACTAGCTGCTTCAAGTTGCGGGCACAACTTCCCAGTCTAGAATAGTTACAATTTTCATACGACCTTTTATTTCCTGTTACAGTCTTTTGGGATTTTATAATAATTAGTATGGAGATATGGAAGTCCTTAACAAATTAGTGCTCGATATTGTGTCTAGATATTTTGAAGATTGAAATGGTAAATGAAACAATTATAAAATAAATTAATTTTAGTACCAGTGTTGAAGTACCTACATAATGTGAGAATAAATACTGAGATATTCTCCTTTGGTGGACTCATGTTACCACGCTTATTTGTTTTTTTTTTATTAGATACTGTTATTCAATTTGATTTTAGTTTAAGTTTTTTTGTTTGTTTTCATACTGTTATTTGTGGAAAATTAGTCCACTAATAAATATTTTTCCGTTTACCATAGTAACTTGGTCAAGTTCAATGACCTTGATACGTGATTGGGATTGATCCTTGGTACTTCGTGGATCTTTTTTTTTATTTTAGTCATTTTTAGTTATAGACTTAATTTATTATTTTTTTTGCGTTTTCAGAAGCGTATTGATATAAATATTTTCTTTTTCTTTCATAGTAACTTGCTCAAGTTCCATGATCGTGACACGTGACCGGAATTGGTCCTTGTTTCATTCTTAGATCTTTTTTTTTTAATTTCATTCAGTTTTAGTTATAGATTTTATTCGCTATTTTTTAAACGTTTTCAGAAACGTATTCTCAGTCTTAGTTATAATATAATAAACACAGTAGACGTATCGGTTTTTCGTCAGTTATGAAAGGATAAATTATTGTAAAGGGTCTCGAATCTGATCTATTTCATGACGACACACTTACACGTCTTGTAGTCTATAGAGACCAAAAGTTATTACCGCCAAGATCGCAATTGGAGAGTGAGAGGTAAAGAGAGTTTAGGCGGCTTACCGCTGAATGGAGTCGCGGGCGGTGGAGCAGGAGGCGGGACCCACCCCGCCCAACTGCGTGGCGCTACTCCCGAACCGCACGCCCACCCCGCCCCCGCCCGC
>NJDC01003044.1:56877-79216 GCA_002245475.1 Calephelis virginiensis
GCAATTCGTAGCCACAATCATGGATTACAGACATTGTTTCAACCGAAGTGTGAACACCTGCATTGTCTTGATGAAACAAAACTTTCTTACGCAACATTCCCGGCCTTTTTACTTTTATTTCTTCCTGGAGTCTTCGTAAAAGGTTACAATAATAACTAGAATTTATAGTTTGATCTTTCGGTAAATAATCTTCAAAAATAATGCCCTTCGCATCCCAAAAAACAGAAGCCATGATTTTGTTAGTCGACAAAACGACCTTAGCCTTTTTCGGTGTAGGAAAGTCTGATCTTTTCCACTGTTTGGATTGTTGCTTCGATTCAGGAGTATGGTGGTGAACCCAGCTTTCATCCATGGTAACAAATATAGACAAAAAGTCCTCGGGATCAGTCTCAAAAGGTTCCAGTCTCGCGAAATTTTGTATCGAACTCGTTTTTGTTCAGCTGAAAGCAACCTCGGGACCCAGCGAGCAAAAACCTTATGGAACCCCAACTCTTCCGTTATTATGTGTTGCACCCGGCCATAACTAATGTTTGTTATCTTAGCTATCTTACCAATGGTCAAACGTCGGTCACCCAGTACGAGATCACAAATTTTATCAATGTTTTCTTTCGTGGTAGAGGATGTAAGCCTTCCACTCCTAGGATCATCTTTAATGCTCTCACGACCGCGCTTAAACTCAGCTACCCACTTCTTGACACTGGAATACGATGGAGCAGTGTGAAACCCCCAAAGTGATCACCATATCTTGATGGATGTCTTTTGGTGATAGGCCTTTTTTATTGAGGTACTTAATGACTGCACGGTGTTCAATTTTCTCCATTATTGAAAATTGCGTCAGATTGCTTCAAACAAATAATCACAGAAAATTTATATTGTGCAGTATCGGAATGAAACTGCGCACAATAAATCAATATGACACATACTAACAAATGACGGTATATTTTAAAAAGATGTCATAGCTCCATGTAGGTTAGGCCACGAACTTTTGGATCCACTCTCGTAAATCCCGACTTTTTGTGACTGACAGCCACTGATCCGTGGGGGAAGGGGACAAAACTTGCGATTGCGGGGGACGGCATAAGTTAGGGTTGTCAAATTTAATTCAAGCAACTGTTTTTCAATTTAATTTTGAATTAATATGTTAAAACGAAATTTATTTTGTATCATTAATATCGGCATGTTAATTTGTCTTTTTAAAGATTAAAATTACACCCGGCATAGATTAAAGCTTGGGTAAAATACGGCAAAAAATATTTTGCCCGCAGTAGCGTAATAGCTGAATTGGGCGCTGCTTACTGACTCTCTTACTGAGTTGTATGTGAAAGAACATAACCTACTTCCAGATGACCTAGAAACTTCATATTTGTAACTGAGTTACTAATAGGTGTATACAAAGAAAATATACCTAAAATTTTAATAATTAAATGCAATAAAGTACCTAGTAATTTAATTTTGTATGAAAGTTGCTGGTGATAAAACAATAAAATTAAAATTTAAAATTTTCAACAACCCCCGAGAACATTTTTATGTTATGCTTGAATCGTACTGAGCACTGTAGCTTTTACAAGAAAAATCCGCATGAAAATCGGTTTATACGTTTTAAAGTTATGATGCCATAGACAGACACACGCACAGATACGTTGAACTTATAGCACCTCTTTTTTTCTGTCAAGTTGAAATTAAGAAATATCCCGTGACAAATAACTTATACAATGTGAAATTCAAGCTTGAGGTTGGACTAAGCTTATGTACCTAAAGTACATTATCTTTGTCTGAAAAAAAATTAAGCTTAGATTTCACGGTCACGTAATAAACATTCCAAGATTTTCTACTCGGAACTTGACGCCCGTTTATATGTTTATTCTTTCAACGGAAATACGAAAATACATATTCTAAACATTGAACTTGGCTGTCATATCACATTAATGTTTTCAATGGACCACGCGTAGAGGCGTACCGCCATCGTTGGCCCATTCCCTTTGATGTGCGGGCGAAATACCGACACCGCGGCCATCGGCTCGCCAGGCGCCAGCCCATAAGCCATCCGTCCTCTATACGATGGCCCATCCTAGTGGGCCACTAGGATGGCCCATCGTGTAGTGCATACACAAACGTCACCACTACATTCTACAGTTACAGATTATTAATACCTATCAATGTAGGTTATACCGGACCCCTCATACAGGAATTCAATAATATATCGTTATATACAGAATTTCGTTTCCTAGATCGAAATGAAATTTTGAAATTTGAACAAAGCAAATCCAGGTGAATTACAGTATGAACGTGTATGTGGTAGAATTTATTCGAAAATCTGTTTTGACGTTTTCTTCTACACGAATGAGCCTTACAGTTATATTATATGAAAGTCGTTTTAGGTCGTATGATAGTAAATTTAATCCAAAGACAATTTATATATTTACTAATCTCTGGTTTAATCTGACAGACAAAATAGTATAGCGTTCAGTAAATATTTTCTTTGGTAGGACAATGGACATAAGTACAAACAATAGCACCAAATAGCACTATGTGTCCTCTAAACTAGGTACTCCACACATCACTACATAAATTGACAAGTAAAATACATTATACCAACCCAAAATAAAAAAAAAGATTTAGTTGTCTAAAGGTCATTTTTGATTGGATAACTCAATTTATTTCCGGCAAAATATAACATTTATTAAATTTTGTTTTTTTTTTAATTCCTTTTTTTAAACTTAAACTGCTAAATCTATAAACACAATATATTATTTAGAAGTTATTTTGTTTTTTCAAATAATCTAGATTTTTGTAATTAAAAAAAATTAATACTTTTTAATTATATTAAAATATAATAAAAATAATAACCTAGACTTCCGGTTTTTCATGATCTATTATTTTAATTCGTTTGTTGACAAACAAATAACAATACTCATGTAATAATAATGCTTTACTAAAATAATTAATTTAAAGTTAATGTAGAACACTTTTTAAATAAAAGGTTAAAAGCTTAATAAATAATAAGGTACAATTGTTTTATAATGAAGAAATTCATAAATGAATATAAAGCTATTCGGAAATACACACAAGAAGAATCAACATGTAAACGGTATATTTTGTAAATTTGAAATATGATAAAAAAACTGTAGTTTTATCTTTTACATACCCTGCTTTTATCAAATTCATTTTTTTTCAAGTTAGAACAGACAAAAGTTAACTTTTAATAGATTTTGGTAAAAAAATAAGAACTGAAAAGTTAACGAAACGATTCTTTCTCCTCAGTCGGTTGAACTTGGTTGTGTGCAACAGACAGGAATCGCGAGGCTAGGCCAGCTCTGATGTAGAGGTTCACCGGAGCGCGACGAAAAGTAATTTGTACAAAAACTAAATTCAACTCGTCGCGATTACCGTGTAGTTCGTGATGTTTTGTCTGACCACGCAATATATCAGTGGTCATTGTTATTAGACGCTTTTTTATTGAAATCAAACTCAAAACTATACTTTAGTAGTTCCTAGTGCCGGTAATGTTCCGCGTGTTTTTCGCGCTGTATTTCCTAAAATAAAGTTGTTGAAATTAGTAACAATTGTATCTAACGAAGGGCAAAAATTAAATTGTGTTTTGAAAAGAAATAAGGAAAAAGTGGATTCCTCGGAAGATATGGGTGTTTTTAAATGGCTGCGCCGGTAAGCAAATATTTTCAACTTAAATTTATAATCTCCTTTTAACTTCAACATTACTTTAGATTCATAAACATATGTATTATATCAAAATATATTTTGATGAAAATTAAGTTTAAATCCCTATGGATTTGAATTGGTAATTTCATATTGATTCTTTTAAATTGTTAAACTTTGATTAAAGTTATTACGTTTATATTATTTTATAAATATAATGATATCGATGATTGCGCAGACCCTTAATATGTTTTGGTTTTTGAATCTTTTCAATTGGGTCAAGTAGGTATTTATTGAAAACCAAAAGGAACGGGGTAGTTAAGTACCTATATGCTAGTAATCGTCAGTTCTAATAAGAGCTTACTTATATAAACAATGGCAGGTTTTTCTAGAACTGTTATAGCCTGAAAATATTTGAAGCAGAAGGAAATACCTACCTATCCTTTTTTCAGTTACTTACAATACATTCTAGATGGTTTTAGGATCATTTGCATTGCTTTACTTATCTACGTAGGTACCTACTATAAAAAAACATCGCCAGCCATCATCACATTGAAACTAATAGCTGCATTCCTTTGTACTACAAGTGAACATAATCACTGATTAACTAATAGCTACTTATTTATGCCTATTTATTAAAATTTATTTATTAGTAGGGAAACCAGCAAACTGATTCTATAATGGTCGAAAATAGACTTCCTGTATAATCTACCAATAATGGTAACAAGGCGTTAAGCCTCTTACGTACATAAAATCTTCTGCCTATCCCACCCTTCAAACCAGAACACGGCAGTAACGAGAACGAACGTTAAGGGTAGGGCTAAGGTCAAAGATAGCAAACCAGGTAAGCGGTTTTTAAAAGCAGTTGGCTTTATTTAACGGCATCCCGGACATACCTACCTACCTTCCTACTCACAGAGCGTGAATTTTGGAATTGGCCATTGACATCAAATCTGCCGATATATTTATCATATACCTAGGTAGGGAGTTACGTGTACATTTCGATAGAGCTGCAGTACTTTTTTTACAGTAATTGAAACTGGGTACCATTTAAACTATTTTACAACTCCCTGTTGGTCCGGGCTACTTTGCAGAATAGACTATCTGCCTTCCTGCCAAGCAGCTCGAAAAAAGCTAGCAAGGCTTACCGTCACTAACTCCGATACATCTGACTAGGTGGTCAAGTTTCGCATTGACTCTCCCGGATTGGTACCACCGCCTTACTTATTCCTGCCGCCATAACGTCAGCGCTTGCCGTGGACGTGTTCCGGTTCGGACGATAATGTAAGCTTACCTTTGCTCGAGGCTTAACATCTCGGCCTGTCCCTAGGCGGCGTGAATTTCTTACCATTAGGAAATCAATCTGCTAGTTTTCCTTTCAATATAGGCCTTCATACCTAGGTACCTAATGAAAAAGTTGGGAGCCGGTTGTTGCAGTTTTTCTGCGCATACCTAATTATTATTTATTAGAGCTAATAAACTAGGTGTACCCCGTCTTGCTCCTTTGCAGAATAGATCAATCTGCCTTCCTGCCAGGCAGCTCGTAAAAAACGAGCATAAGTTTACTGACTAGATGGTAGAGTTTTGCAGCGACTCACCCGGATTGGGTACCATTCCTATTCCTGCCGCCATAACGTCAGCTCTTGTTGTTGACGTGTTCCGGTCCGGAGGATAACATCCCGCCCTCAGGTTGGCAACGCACCGTTACCATCTCTGGTTTCTTTAGGCGGCGTGAATTTCTTACCGTCAGGAAATCCTTCTGCTTGTTTGCTTGTTTTTCTTTCTGCTTTTTTTCTTTTTGTCGATAAAAAAATAGCATAACGTTAATTAAATTTGGTTGGTAATCAAAATTACCACCACCGGATTTATGGACTACCACGCTCAGTTGTGAACTTGTCAGGATCAGCTAGTTAATATTTAATAACTAGATAACGCTTTAATGTTGATAATTAAACCATTATCGTCATCAAATTGAAAAATCAATTGAAGAAAGGCTAAATGTAAAAAATAATCTTATTTTTAGACGAATATTCTTATTTTCATAGAGGTAAAAAATTATCACAGGGTCAATTGGGTTAATGAACTCAAACCACACAGCTGTACATACAAATAAATGAAATTGGAGTGTCTGTTTGTAATATTAAAATAACCGCTTTTTGTAAATGCACATGGACCGAAATAACATTTTTGTCTCTGTTTGTACCGGCAAATCTTTGACCGGTATGGTCAGAGATGGGATAAGGTTGGACCGATGTTGACGGAACTTTCACCGGCAGGTAGCTGATGTAATATGGAGTAACTTGGGCAACATTTATTTTAAAAAAAGATTCTCAAACTAAATAAATTCGTTGTTAAATTCCACGCGGACGAAGTCGTGGGCACACCTAGTACTATAAATTGTTCGCCACAATATTTTTGTATGTGAATAGTTACTAAGTTTGTAATATTATTAAACTCGTAATGATAAGCGGGGATACATTTTATAAAATCGTAAGGGCTGTTTGTACACTTAATTAAAAAAAAAAATGGGATAGGTTACTGGGTCACTTCTAAAGTTTTTTATCTATAACTTTGGCACTTTTAACAATTTATTTTATAATTTTTAGACAACTGATTTTATTCGAAATTTAATTTTATCTAGTTTTCTACGTAAATAGTGGGGTGTTATTAGTTTGACGTGTTTGTGTGTGTCTGTCTGTGAGATCATAACTTTTGAACGGATGGACCGATTCCGAAGCGAATTTCTTTAGCTAGCACTAGTACAATAAGTTTTGGTCGGGGTTATTATTTTTTTTAATTTTAGTTGCTTATCTGTCTGTTTGTCCCAGATTCACGCGAATAATAACTCGAAGTTATTGTAAGATAAGGCGCGACTTAAAAATCGAATATTTGTTCATAAAAAAATTATCAAGTAGGTATTAAGGAGATTCGCAATAAAATTCAATCAAGTTTAGTTATTATCGTTTATATACGAGGGTGGATCCAAAAGTTCTAAGCCCGACCAAGATGAATGAAAGAAAAGTGGGTGGGGTGGGGAAATTTATTTTTATTTTTCGACATAGTCTCCATCTAGCTCAACACACTTCTTCCACCTGACCTATAATTTGTTTATTCCCTCGAAAAAAAAAAGATTCCGGTAGGTCAGCGAAATAGTCGTTTACTGCGACTATCATCTTTGGTCGAAAATTTCGAGCCACCTAAGTGTTTTTTAAATTTGGAAATAAATGATAATCCGAGGGGGCTAAATCCGGCGAATAAGGTGGGTGGGGCAGCAATTCGTAGCCACAATCATGGATTACAGACATTGTTTCAACCGAAATGTGAACACGTGCATTGTCTTGATGAAACAAAACTTTCTTACGCAACATTCCCGGCCTTTTTTCTTTTATTTCTTCCCGGAGTCTTCGTAAAAGGTTACAATAATAACTAGAATTTATAATTTGACCTTTCGGTAAATAATGAACAAAAATAATGCCCTTTGCATCCCAAAAACAGAAGCCATGACTTTGTTAGTCGACAAAACGACATTAGCCTTTTTCGGTGTAGAAGAGTCTGATCTTTTCCTCTGTTTGGATTGTTGCTTTGATTCAGGAGTATGGTGGTGAACCCAGCTTTCGTCCATGGAAACAAATCGAGACAAAAAGTCCTCGGGATCAGTCTTGGGTGATCTTAGGGTGTGTTGCACCCGGCCATAACTAATGTTTGTTATCTTAGCTGTCTTACCAATGGTCAAACGTCGGTCACCCAGTACGAGATCACAAAATTTATCGATGTTTTCTTTCGTGGTAGAGGATGTAGGCCTTCCACTCCTAGGATCATTTTTAATGCTCTCACGACCGCGCTTAAACTCAGCTACCCACTTCTTGACACTGGAGTACGATGGAGCAGACTCCCCCTAAGTGCTCACCATATCTTGATGGATGTCTTTTGGTGATAGGCCTTTTTTATTGAGGTACTTAATAACTGCACGGTGTTCAATTTTCTCCATTATTGAAAATTGCGTCAGATTGCTTCAAACAAAAAATCACAGAAAATTTATATTGTGCAGTATCGGAATGAAACTCAAATGAAATGAAATGAAATGAAAATGAAATCAATATGACACATACTAACAAATGACGGTAGATTTTAAAAAGATGTCATAGCTCCATGTAGGTTAGGCCACGAACTTTTGAATACACCCTCGTACTATCGTAGGTATATTAGTTCTGCAAATAACGGACAGCCGACAGATTTTGATTTAAGAAGGTAGGTTATGATTCCTAGCTGGTCCCATAAAAGTTTTATTGAAATCCAACTAAAAGTTGGATTAAAATCCAACTAAAAAAAACTAAAATTGGAGTCGGTATTTTGCACTTTTATTGCGTAATACATTTTGTGTGTTTATATACGATTAGAGTAAACAAATTGCTATTCTGTTGGTAAGATATCGGTTATTTTAATATAACCATTTTGTGACCATGTTGAGTAGGTCTAACAATAGGCCAACGTCTATTTTTCATACCTCTAAGTTATAAGGATGACACAATCAAAATTATTTGTACTAAAATCACATTAAAAATATAGCAGAACAACGTTTGCCGGGTCAGCTAGTAGTAGTTATCTAAAATTCACGTCGATTTTTAACTCGGTAATTAATGATTGATACAGAGAAATATTAAACAAAATAAATAAAAGTGACTTTTATGTATGTAACAATGTTTAACTGCTGAGTCAGGATTCGTGCTGCAACAATGGAGCATATTGACCTATTCTTGTGTTGGGCTTTGTTCTCATTCCCATGGATGTTGTATTGTCGGTCTCCACCTAAAGTATTGAATCGCGCTGAACCAATAGTTTCAGTACAATGGTTATTCTCTATGTTGAAATTTAGGACATGGAAATGTGTCAGTGCTGTGTAGATCTCATTATCGTTACTCAAAAGTATTTTTAGTTTGTGCCATATGATCCGCCCTGTATTTTTAAAGGTAATATAACGAAAAATTTAAATTGTCGCCAACGTCTATGTCACGTTGAATACACTGGTTCTCATCCAATCACTGAAGTTATGCAACGTCGGGCGCGGTCGGTACTTGGATGGGTGACCGCCTGGGAACACAGCGTGATGTTGGCTTTTTTGTAATTTTTGAATGCCGATACTATTTTTTTTTATAAATACCTATTATAACATGAAAAATATGATAAAAAGTACCTACTTTCTATCATATTTTTGTACTGTTGTAGGAAATAAGTATAACCCAAAAAATTCTAGTAGAATGTGAATAAAATGTATGTGGAACCATTACGGAACCATTTACTATCTTTAAAAAAAGAATTAATAAATCGTGGCGCTGATGCCTAGTAAAATACTTGGTTGAAATTTGATTTTACAGTTTTACTGCGCTTAATTATTAAATATCGGCCAATGTTAATAACCTATCTAAGACAAGAAATAGGGCTTTTTAAGATCAGTTACCACGTAACAGCTGTTAATTTTAATGATTAACAAATTGATTAACAAAAATTTCTTAGCAACAAAGCTCTAGAAGCCCTATCTCTAACTGTAGAAAGGTTAATAATATTGGCCATATATGTACTGCTCGAATCATGGCTAAATTATGGGACCAGTTTGCCATCAAGACCTACCTTCCCACTGAAGAACTTTTAAAATATGCTCTTTATTCGCCGAGTAATCGCATAACAGGCATACAAAAAACATGGAGTCGTTTGAAATATTTTGAAAACTAACAGCAACCAATTAATAGATAATATTTAAAATGCGGGAGATTAATGTGGTACTGATAAGCCCAAATCGACTTAAAATTGATCAACAATGGGTTACGCAAGCAGAAAAATAGAAAGCATCTCTGATAACTACCTAAATTTAATGTCACGAAATATGCTTACATAAATACGAAACTGTCAGAACCATCAATTTTCGTTTTCGTACAGCAATAAGAATGATTCGATCGATAAATAGATCAGTGAAAGTTTAATTTCAATACTGTTTTTAGATAATGCATAGAACGGCTTCTTACTGATTGAAGTTATTAAGAGTCGTCAATCATCACCTCTCTTTTGATGTGGATGCGCACTTATTTGGAAATTAATGATGAGCTTATATTTGACGTTTTAATGTTAATGTTTGGCGTGTTAATGTAATCCCGGGTCGGGCAACAAAAAAATTTGGTTTTTCAAATTTTCTAATAAAACAAAATGTTGCTCGGGATTGGATATGTGCCCAGTTGGCGATAGGCTTGCAACCTATCACAGTGTGGGACTTAGTGTCTTCGGCTAGTCGTGGGTGCCTCTGCCTACTTTGACGTGGATATGGGCGTGAAGATACTTTTTTTGAATGTGTGCATAACCATTTTATTCAAACTAGGTATGTGTTAGATTGTTGAATTACTTTGTGAAATTCTTTTTTTTGCATCACCGTGTTGGTCCGGACTACTTTGCAGAATAGACCATCTGCCTTCCTGCCAGGCAGCTCGTAAAAGGCGAGCATAGGCTTACCGTCACTAACACTGGGACATCTGACTAGATTGTAGAGTTTCGCAGCGACTCGCCCGGATTGGTACCACCGCCTTACCTATTCCTGCCGTCATAACGTCATGACGTGTTCCGGTTTGGAGGGTAAGGTAGCCGGTAAACTTACTTTTGCTCGAGGCCTAATATCCTGACCTCAGGTTGGCAACGCACCATTACCGTCTTTGGTGTTTCTAGACGGCGTGAATTTCTTACCATCAGGAAATAAAAGACAAATAACTTAACCAAAGCATGTTAACTGCAGATCCAGTAGGGTTACTCTTGGAAACTTGTAACAGCTTGTAAAAATTGAGATTAACATCAAAAATGCGCGGGATGCTTGTTAAGATGTTTTATAATAAGTTTTCTATTCTTAATATCTGTTAATTATTTATTCTACGAATAATATAAATGCGAAAGTTTGTATGTTTGTTGCTCCTTTACGCAATAACTGCTCAACCGATTTTCATGAAATTTGGCACACACATAGAGGGTTACTTGGATTAACAAATAGGATAGTTTTTATCCCGGAAATATGATCCTGTGGGATCATTAACCACGCGGGCAACAGCTAGTCACTTATAATTACAACAATTAGCACCTAGCCCGGCACGCTTTAAAACAGTTCTTTTAGTTCTTAGTCTGTGTGTAATTTATGTTGATCGCCTCGTCGGTCGAGTGGCTAGCGTAGACGCCTACCTACACCGATCCGCGTTCGATTCCCGACGGGGGCAGCCATTTGTGTCACGAACATAGATGTCTGCATTTCCGGGTCTGGGTGTTTATTAACTTTATTCTTATATCTATTTAATTATTTCTATGCATTAGTATCGTTGACTTATACCCATAACACAAGCATATAATTTGCTACTTTGGAGATTCAATTCGTGTAACAAAAAAAGAAAAAAATGTGTATATAACTAGCTGTCCCGGCGAACTTCGTTCCATCCGTTCAGTTTGTATGGGAAAAATAACCATTTGTTTTTCCTATTTTACCTGTATTTTCCCGATTTTTCTTGTCATAAGAACCTTCTTCTGTCAATAACTAACACAACAAAGAAAGAATTATCCAAATCTGTTCAGTCGCTCGGAAGTTATGCGCTTACCAACTCATTTAGCAATTTATTTTTATATTATAGATTAACATTGGTATTAATTATGTACTAGCCGATTTTTCCAATTTGGTATCGCTCGAAATTACGTACAGTTTGTTATAATATGGGAAAAATGACAATAATGTTTTTTCCTATTTTTCCTGCAATTTTCCCAGTTTTTCTCTTTAAATGATCCTTCTCCTGACAATAATTAACATAAAAAAGAAGTGAGTAAAATCAGCCCATTTGTTCAGACGTGATGCAAAGAGCACGCGAAATGGGAATTCATTTTTATATATTATAGATTAGCCGACTCCGGAACTTCGTATTGCTTGACAATAACAGCTGCTTACAATTTGTAGGAAAAAAAATTATTGTTTTTCCTATCTCCTATTCCCATTTTTCCTTAAAATTTTTTCCGGGTTTTCTTTTTTTGTATATTTATATAGCATCAAGATGTTACAATAGTAGAAATACACGACGTATTCTCAAAACGAAAAAATATACCTACATAAAAAAAAAACATTAAAATCGCTACATCCGTTTTGGAAGAGTTGAACCACTAACGGCCTTTATTAATAATAACCTATCTAAGAGATAGTGCTATTTTTGATTAGTTGCCAGGTTACCTTTGGTATTATTCATAATTAACAAAAATATCTTAGCTATAAAACTTTAGAAGGTCTATCTATATCTGTAGATATTAATATTGGCCGTAAGGCGACACGAGATATTTTATGGCTTATGGCTAGCACCTGCGCAAAGCTCAGTGGTTTTTTCCCTTGATTTTGTAAGATCGCGTTATATAAAATTTATTAATTAGATGAATTTATTAATACTGTTTATCTTTATCCTTAATTAATTGCATCCGTTATAGTTTTTTGTGAACATTTTTATTAAATGATTAATATTTTATTGGCCAAATGAGGGTAATACATAGGTCGTTAGAAAGTAATTAATAAGGTGTAAGGTTTAACATATTTTATCACGTAATTGTGTGAAAATTCAAGTTTTTTCGACAATTGTCTAATTCATACTTTTAACAGACTATTTATTAAGTTTTCTAATTCAGCGCTAAATTTACATTTTTTCTCTTTTATGAGAATCTTAAAATGAAAAAGTATCTTCACGCCCATATCCCCGAAGAGGTAGGCAGAGGCACAACCAGAACACCCACTACTAGCCGAAGACACTAAGTCCCACAATGTGATGGCGGCAAGCCTATCGCCAATCGGGCACATATCCAATCCCGGACAACATTTTTTTTATTAGAAAATTGGAAAACCCAAGTTTTCTTTTTTTTTGCATAAATCGTGCTTTAAGGGTAACCCTAAGTAATTTCCAAATATTGCTGACTCTATTGTACCGGCCTTTCTTTCTTTTTTTATGCTGTTGAAAGGCAAACAAACAGACGGATTTCCTGATGGTAAGAAATTCGCGTCGCCTAGAGACACCAAAGGTGGAAATGGTGCATTGCCAACCTTAGGCCGGGATGTTAGGCTTCGAGCAAAAGTAAGTTTACCAGCTACCTTACCCTCCCAACCGGAACACGTCAACGGCAAGCGCCGACATTATGGCGGCAGGAATAGGTAAGGCGTTGGTACCAATTCGGGCGAGTCTACCACCTAGTCAGATGTCACGGTGTTACTGACCCTATGCTCGCCTTTTACGAGCTCCTTGGCAGCAAGGCAGATGGTCTATTCTGCAGAGGAGCCCGGACCAACATGGGGAAAGGAAACTTTCATTTCGATTTTGTTAATTGACATTATAATACTTTGAAAGAGAGTACATGCGAGTGAGTCAGCAATATTTGACAATTGCAGTAGGTCTTTGTTAGAAGTGTAACTTCCAGTAATAATATCGCTTCAAGGGACACGTATAATTTATACATACTGGTAAATTTTTATTGGGTTTGTAATTTGTATATTATGTTTGTGTGCCTGTGACATAACTTTTGGACCGATTTTGATACATACATATGTTCACGCCAAGTCCCTTACGGGGTAGGCAGAGTGTATCGAGTGCCATACCTCACGGTCCTAACAAACCTGCCTTGCTTCCTCCACATTCATTACCATTTCATACAAGTTCGCCGGTTTCGGAGACTCTTGACACCACCTTTGAAAACACCCGAATATTATAATAATATTTAGATACTGATTTTTGTGTAATAGCTGACGCGGTCGAGATGGTTCCTAGCTACCTTACGAATAGGCTTTGTTAGGGATTATTGAACAATTTTAATTTTAAGCTACATTACGAATAGGTATTTTTCATGGCTAGCGATGGGAACGAAAGACTGTCGAAGTAAAAGTTATCTTAAATATTGACTCCTTAATATTAATGCTATCTGCCAACCACGTCAGGAACTTAGCGTGAAGATAAGTAAGTATATCTAAACATTATTTAAAATGATTTTTTTCTGATGTTGGACTTTGGCTCCTTTTAAGAATGTACCTTCTCACATTGTGGGACTTAGTGTTTTAGGTTAGTCGTGGGTGCCCTGGTTAAGCCTCTGCTTACCTCGTCGGGGATATGAGTGTGAAAATACTACTACTAAATGTTAATAAACCACTAGTACTGTGTTCAAAAGTGCCTAAAATGACATACGATGTCATTTTCCAAGTCTCATGATATCGAGATTAAAGAGTAACCCTACAGGGCCGGCCCTGGTGTGAAAGACCCTCACCAGCAAGTCAATATCTTATTACAATTACAATCAACTAGCACAAAGTGACCACTATCTCTCTGTCTCAAAATATATATGGTAAGAAATTCACGCCGCCTAGAGACACCAAAGGTGGAAATTGCGTTGCCAATCTGAGGCCGGGATGTAAGACCTCTAGCAAAAGTATGTTTACTGGTTACCTTACCCTCCGAACTGGAACAAGTCAACGGCAAGCATTGGACGTTATGGTAGCAGGAGTAGGTAAGTACCAATCCGGGCGAGTTGATGCAAAATTCTACCACCCAGTATGATGTCACGGTTTTAGTGACGGTAATACTCGCCTTTTACGTGCTGCCTGGCAGGAAGGCAGATGGTCTATTCTGCAAAGGAGCCCGGACCAACCCGGGACAGTTCGTCTGTCGTGCGATAGACATTGAATATCAGACAACAAACTATTACTCCGGTAATATCGCAAGCAATAAAAAAGTCATTATAATTTTGCAATACGTAAAAATATGCACATTTCTATTATTATCTTGACTGACAGACCGCTATTAAAGAATCAAAGAAAATCAGACAAAGAGAATTTCACTTGGATCGCGCGTAGCAATGCTGAATAAACTTATTGTTGTAGAATTCATTAAAACCGATCAACGTGACCTACTGAGCAAGAAGTGAATTGACATCTATGTATAGTTATCTTTATAAATAAAAATTAAATCGCCGAAATATAAGCAAAGTCCGGTGGAATTGTAAAAATGTGAAGTCAGTCATTAAAAAAATTAAAATTAAAAAAAACCCAAGAGCCCTTTTAACGTTACTTAAGAGACTGTTTCATTATAAATGAGACTTTCAATATGAAACGGTCCCATAAAATACGTTAAAATGTCCGCTAAGTATAGGGCCTCTTGGTGACATCGTGCATTAGTGTCTTCGGCTAGTCGTGGGTGTGACTTTGCCTACCTCTTCGGGAATATGGGCGTAAAGATACTTTACTTTTATTATAATTAGTTGATATACGGTATTTGTTTGACATGTCGGAAACATTCTATCCTATGGGAGCTTTAATCGAAAACGAAAACTCACTTCATGTTAGAAAGAAAGAAAGAAAAGATGCTATTCATGCTCCAAGTTCCAACTAACAAAACCACTCTACTACAACAACATATTAGTAATTTAAAATTTTTGATTTCTGAAATTTTTTCGTTATTTATAATTTTCTAAAAATTATATTGATTGAGGGTAAGTAACTTTTTCTTGAAAATCAAATACATATATATATACAATAAATAAATAGTAAATAAAAAAAAATACGCATGTATCGATTATTTAATTAAAATTATAATGACAAGCTTTCATTTGTAAGGAACCTTATCTAGCAATGATCTTAAAACTACGCTGGGTATTGCTATTGCTGCAGGTCTCCTGTGTAGAATACACCATTTGCCTTCTGCCAGGCAGCTCGTAGAAGGCGAGCAAACGTCAACTAGGCCACAAACAAGACCACTGGTGGTAGAATACCTCTCTGCAATTATAGGTTCGTGTAGGGATCCACTGCCTTGCCTATTCCATAAATAATGACAACGTTGTGCTCCAGTCACGACGGCGGAGTGGTCTTTAGATTTGCACAAATCACCTTACAACCCGGATACATAACAGCGACGCACCTACAACATCTATGGTGTCTATGGGCCACGGCAGTTTCTTGCCATAAGTAGCGCGGAGTATACGAGTAGTAAAACTGAAAAAACTGACTCCTACTGTTTTATTGGGTACCACTTCGCGATTTGATCATTATTTTTGGAAAGATAACAAATTGTTCCAAAATGGTCCACCATAAATTTTATTTTTTTATTTAATGGCGTTGTTAAACTTAATTACCGTATCGTTTTATCGTATTATGTATTAATTAACCGTATAAAATTGATACGGGCCCACCTCGGAATAATAATTTATCTTTCAAAAATTAACCGTCAAAATGGTATAAACCCATACTACTCGGCCAATAATAATATTGGCCGAGTAATCGCGTAGGTACTAATAGTCGAATTGAGAACCTCCTCCCTTTTTGAAGTCGGTTAAAATCATATTCTACACTATTATTCATTCATAGTATTCCTATTAAAAATATAAATGTTAGAGTTTGTTTGTTTGTTACTCCTTTACGCAAAAACTGCTGAACCAATTTTCATGAAATTTGGCGCACACGTAGACGGCAACTCGAATTAAAACATAGAATAGTTTTTATCCCGAAAAATGTTCCTGTAGGACCATAAACCAAGCGGGCAACGCCGCGGGCAACAGCTAGTGGAAGATAAAATCACACAACCAAGTATGTGGCCCACGGACAGTGTCAAACCTGTAAAACATTGTAGTTGTTGAAATAATTACCATCATCTTGGTAATCATGTTAAAGAAAGCTATGCTTAATGCTGTGTGAATATACTATGGGAAATGTTTACACAATAGGCACATTTTTAACCTCATGTCTTATGGTACCTACTTATTAGTGGTTCGTACATCCTTTATAAATGTATATATTTTTTTATAAAAATAAAAGGCAAACAAGCACAAAGATTTCCTGGTGGTAAGAAACTCACACCGCCTAGAGACACCAAAGGTGGTAATGGTGCGTTGCCAACCTAAGGCCGGGATGTTA
Organism: Calephelis virginiensis; assembly: GCA_002245475.1. Taxonomy (NCBI): domain Eukaryota; kingdom Metazoa; phylum Arthropoda; class Insecta; order Lepidoptera; family Riodinidae; genus Calephelis; species Calephelis virginiensis. The sequence goes on from NJDC01003044.1 coordinate 73,460, forward strand.
AGCCTCGAGCAGAAGTAAGTTCACGGCTACCTTAAGGCCCCATACTTAGTCAGCCAGAAGAGCCAATCAGCGCACTCCCCCGTTCCATGATTGCTATGAAATATTGCGCTCTAAAGTAAATGTCCTAAGCGCCAAATTACTATTTTTGACACTATGAAAGTAATTTGAAAAAAAATATAAAAACTGAAACAGTTATCTTTTAGGTATAATACTTATCCATGTTTATGTTAAATCTAGTGTCGATATTTTCATAATTAAAGTAGAGAGATGGGTTTTGCTTTCAAAAAAGGGTTAACTTTTTGATTTTTTTCTATCGAGCAAAGTGAATTGAATCGTGTTTTGGAAACACTAGTCTTATAAAGCATATTAATGTTAATCTTGTGTACTTTTTTCGCCAAGATCCATGATTGCTTTGTATAAAAAAAACAGTATATTGCTGACGTATTTTAGCATACATGGCCCCTTAACCTCCGAAGCGGAACACGTCAACGGCAAGCATTGAACGTTATGGTGGCAGGAATAGGTGAGGCGGTGGTACCAATCCGGGCGAGTCGCTGCGAAACTACCATCTAGTAGGATGTCAAGGTGTTAGTGACGGTAAGCCTATGCTCGCCTTTTACGAGCTGCTTGGCAGGAAGGCAGATGGTCTATTCTGCAAAGGAGCCCGGACTAACACGGGGAAATATATATTTGCAGTCTAAATCCTCATCTCGGTGTATATCTGTATATTTTTTTTAAGTTGTTTTCTTTTATTTATCATCAAATAATTTATTGATACTAATTAAAAACCGTTAATGAAAGTTCATCTTCACGCCAAGTCCCTAGCAAGGTAAAGTAATCCTTTATAAATATATGCATTTGCAATCTGAATCCTCATTTCTGTGTGTAATAGAATGTTTTATTTATAAGGTGTTTTCTTTTTAAATTTATCGTCAAATAATTTATTGATATTAGGTAAAAACCCTTAATGAAAGTTCGTTCTAAGATTACACATACATATCTTCACGCCAAGTCCCTTGCAAGGTAAGGTAATCCTTTATAAATATATGCATTTGCAATCTGAATTCTCATTTCTGTGAACAGCGGTATATTTTATTTATAGGTCGTTTTTTTTTATTTATCGTGAAATAATTTATTAATATTATGTGAAAATCGTTAATGAAAGTTCGTTCTAAGATTTCACATACATATCTTCCCGCCAAGCCGCTTACAATGTAGGCGGAGAGTATCGAGTGTCAAATGTCACGTTTCTTGCCAATTTACTCCACATTCAGAACTCTTTTCATGCAAATACGCCGGTTTCGAAGACTCTTGACACCAACCAAGGATTTTTTCGTGGAATGTCAATCTTTGGTCTACCCTTGGCCTTGGCCTTTGGTAGTTGGATATGACAGAAAAAGCATGAAAGCGAATGTTGTCGAAATAATACCGCTACGGATAATTTGTAGTGTAACTCTCGCTGACCGCATTCATAACAGTGAGGTCCGAGAAAGAGTGGAATTGAAAGAAAGTGTTTGTGTTAAAATGAGAAACTCCGCTGGTTTAGGTCATGTGGAAAGAATGACAGATGAAAGATTGACAAAGCAGATATACATTGATTTGATTGATTGATTCTGAAACTTTTTTATGACAATCTTTTATTCGCTTGATCTTTTGCCGATAATAAGTTTCGTTTACTATAAATAAAAAATAAATAAATAAATAAATATCTCTGGACAAAATACAAAAATTGAATCTAACCTCAAAGTAAGCAAAAAATATACTTGTGTTATGGGTGTTAGTCAACGATTTTAATACATATAAATACTTATATAGATACCTTAGATAAAAAAAGTTGGTTATTTATTCTTATTTTTTTTAATTTTGACAATTATATGAATCATAGTTATTAGTTTCTAGTTTTCTAGATCGCCTCTGTGGTCTAGCGGTCCAGGTGTTGGATTTGACTGCATGAGGTCCCGGGTTCGAATCCCGGGTCGGCCAACAAAAAGAAAACTGAATTTTTCCAATTTTCTAATAAAAAAAATGTTGGTCGGGATTGGAAATGTGCCCGGTTGGCGATAGGCTTGCCACCTATGACAATGTGGGACTTAGTGTCTTCGGCTAGTCGTGGGTGCCTTGGTTGTACCTCTGCCTATATCTTCGGGGATATGTGCGTGAAGATACTTTTTTTTTAGTTTCTAGTTAAACATCAGTAATGGTGAATGAACATTTAGGAGAGATAGAAATTGATTGGATTTGTAATAATGTCGATCGTGGTTCCGACTCATTAGTCGCGGTCACGATTTACGGTTTATTTTAGTAACTATAATCGAGGCTATCGGGTTTTTGGAACTAGATATGACTCCTGTTCCTGAGCACGGTAATGTAATACATCATAGTTTTTACCTTCGAGTCTGTGCATACATAGAACTCACGTGGTACGTTAATGTAAATCTTTAAAAAGTACCGGATCACTCTAAATACGATGAATCAAGTGAAAACTGGCGAAAAATCGGCCGTTTTATATAGTTTTTAGTCAAATGACAAACGCTAAATTATAGTCAAATACTTCGAAAACATTTAGATTTTAGAATGCGTCCACCTAAAAGTTTCTATGGAAGTTAATAGATTTGTGTTTTGCTTCAATGCTATTTGAAATATTCCTATATCAATGTCAATGTTGGAATCGAATTTTAAACACAACTGCAAAACAATGTCAAATGGAGGTTCTTTTCGGGTTTTACTTTTTATTGTTATTTCCTACACCGGTTGACTGATGAATTCTAATAAAAAAGTAATTTCATTTGTCGTTATCTGTTTTGTGAAGGTGCATTTTGGACGCGGGCGCTACGAAAGTAATTAGACACGTTATTGTGATGGCGCCACAGTTGCCACATGGGTATGTAATAAAAATAATGAGATTGTCGATACACATACAAGATTTATTGTGATCCAAATAGGGCTACCTTAAATTGGAATGTATTAAGACTTTCTGCTTTTTTTATGTAATAACAGCTTATGACAAGTCATATTATGCCAGGCTATAATAAAAACGCTGCAAGAAATGATTTAGGGGTAGTAAATTTTAAGGATTGGCACGTGATATTCGGAGTGATTTTTGTTTCTTTTTATTGTGTGCGTTAACCCTAGCCTGAATATGAATTATCCCACTACTCAAAGAAATTTCCTAGAGCTTATTAAAAGTGACTGTTCTGATTTTTGAGTGTATGTTAAACATAATATATTACAGCCAAAAAAATATATAATTAATTTATAGAGTTAATGAATGTGCATGAAGCTCGACAGGTCTGAAAGGGACTTGACGTGAAGATGTTTATATAAACTAGGGGTCGCCCGTTGCTCGAAATTCGACCATAATAAATTTAATTACTTGTTGATAAGAATGTCATCTTCATTTCTCAAGACCAACTACTTTGTTTCCAAACTTTTTAGTGCGCCATCTGTGATCTTTTATCGTTATCATCAATATATTTGTTTGTGTGTGTCAAATGTACGGTAGTGTGGTTAATGTTTAATTTATTGATTTAATGTACTTTATAAGCATTGTTATTGAAAAATATTAGCGTTCTGCACTTCTCCTACACATAAACTATAAGTGTGCCAAAATTTATGCTCCTGCGTCCACGCAATTTTCGTAAAAAGGGGTCCAAAGTTTTGGCTTCACGTATTAATATATAGATGTGTTGAAATTTCATAATATATTTAATATACGTACCTACTTACGTTAATGTAGTCGTTTTAGTGCAACTTACTTCTATTTGCCTTCTCCAAAACCTTTTTGGTCGTTGCTTATAATGCATTAGAACGTATTTTTAACTCTTTCATATTTGTTTCGAAAAAATATGATTAGTTTTTATCGCTACTGATTTCTGCTATGGAATATTTTGTTGCCAAAATCATTGAGTAGTAGCCATAGTAGCAAAAGTTTGTAGGATTAATTATTATCATCAAAATTTTAAATTACTTTTCAGAACATAGTTTTAAAAAAGGTATTTTGTGGAAAAAGCTGTTTCTGTGCCTGTTTCGGAAACTTGCCGTCTTACCACAAAAAAAATAGAGTCCTGTTTAACTCTGATAAGATATCAACTAATAACGTGACACGTGAATGACGTGGTAGCATGTTATTGGTTGAGGATCGGTGTTTAGTTAAACAGGCGTCTAGTTTTTATTTTGTGGTAAGGAGGTTAGTGGCTACGTTTTTGAAACAGACGTAAGGGGTTTCATGAAAAAAGCTTGCGCTCGATTGTCGTCATTCATTTGTCATTATCTCTTTTGTGCAGGTGCATTGTTGTCGATCGTTCTGCTAGCGTTAATCCCTTTGTTCCTCATGTTTGTTCGTGGAAACCCAAGGGTCCGCTGGCCTATTCCTATTCCTTCTCTTGACTTGGTCTTCAGCATCTTAGTTCGCTAGGCCGAAATTTACGATTTCGTCAATGTTCCAGCTTCAAAATGTTGTTAAATACTAGCTAACCCAACATACCTTGTTCTGCTATAAATATTAATATTGAATTTTTGCGATTTTGAACTTTCTATTAATAATTAAAAATTTTTGTTAATTTTTTTAAATTAAGTAAATATTTAATTAATTTAAAATAAAAATATAAGTATAAGTATCTTCACCCAAGGCACCCACGACTAGCCGAAGACACTAAGTCCCACAATGTGATAGGTGGAAGCCTATCGCCAACCGGGCACATTTCCAATCCAGACCAACGTTTTTTATTGGAAAATTGGAAAAATCCAATTTTCTTTGTGTTGGCCGACCCGAAAAATAAAAATATTTTTTTATTAATTAAACATTTTTCTATTAAATATTTAAACTTACATTTTTGTTTTATACGAACCTTCTTCTCATAATAATTAACACAACACAAAAATGATTCAATTCGTTTAACTGTGATGTAATGAAAAAGCGAAATACATTAATTTTTTTAAGTATCTTGTTGTCGTCAAACAAACACACATACGTTACCACTTTCAATTCTGAAACTTCCAATCCTCACTTGTTCTATTAAATATTAATGGTAATGTAAAAAAAGCTCATAAAAATACCTCAATTATATTCGTACATAATTAAGAGTAATAAAACTACAAAAACCAACTCCCAACTATTTCCTTAGGTACCACGACGCGATTTGAAAATTATTTTTTCCAAAGATAGCAATTTTTTTTATGATAATATAAGGCAAACAAGCAGACGGATTTCCTGATGGTAAGAAATTCACGCCGTCTAGAGACAAAGGTGGTAATGGTGTGTTGTCAAATTGAGGCCGGGATGTTACGGCTCGAGCAAAAGTAAGTTTACCGGCTACCTTACCTTCCGAACCGGAACACGTCTACGGCAAGCATTGGACGTTATGGTGGCAGGAATAGGTAAGGCGGTGGTACGAATCCGGGCGAGTCACTGCGAAACTCTACCACCTAGGAGGATGTCACGGTGTTAATAACGGTAAGCCTATGCTCGCCTATTGCGAGCTGCCTGGCAGGAAGGCAGATGGTCTATTCTGAAAAGGAGCCCGGACCAACACGGGGATTTTAATCATCATCAAAACAAATGATTTAAAAATGGTACCACGTAAATTTAATCAACATCCAACTATTAGTTTTTGAATTACACTCAGTAGTGTATACATCTTCTATAACAAGCCTTTCCCAAAGTGGGCGATAACGCCCCCTTGTGGGCGCTGGAAGCCTAGAGGGGGGCGGTATAAATCTTGAAAAAAATGTTTTTTTTAAAACTAGGCGCAACAAATA
>NJDC01003044.1:79932-116797 GCA_002245475.1 Calephelis virginiensis
GCTCGGGATAGGATATGTGCCCGGTTGGCGATAGGCTTGCCACCTATCACATTGTGGGACTTAGTATCTTCGGCTAGTCGTGGGTGCCCTGCTTGTGCCTCTGCCTACCTTCGGGGATATGGGCGTGAAGTAACTTTTTTTTTTTATTAATTATGCGCAATAACAACTCTATAAATATATCTTTAAAATACATTCGGATTTCCGTAGCTTGACGAATATAGCCGAAGCGCATAATTTAAATAGTATTACCAGAGATTAGTAAACATATATTGTCTTTTGTATTACTATACAAAAAATCAGTTGAGCTATGCACCTCTTCCTTTTTTGAGTCGGTTAAAAACTATGGCTAATAAATCACATTTTAATTAGAAAGGGTAACCCCAAAAGTGTGAACGTGGGAATGTCAGTCTAATAGTAACAAGATATGACAACTGAATCATAAATCTAGTCAAGGAAGTAGGAAATCACTAATCACTTATTAAATCAATGGTTAAAACATTAGATATAATTAAAACATTTACTTTATTAATTTATATATCTAAATCGCATCAGCTACTTACAAATTGAAGTGACTGAGCATTAATTAATTTTGTTCGGATATTATTTAGTTGGTTTTTAAGATAATATGAATTATTGACTTGATCCTTGGAGGAAGTGAAAAATGTTTGCAAAAAAAAAATGACGACTTTCGTGTTCATAGTATTAATTTGAGTGTATAGTTTTATAAGAAACTAGCTGTTCCGGCGAATTTTGTTCCGCATGTTCAGTTTGTATGGTAAAAATTAAAATGACGTTTTCCCTAGTTTCCTCGCTGTTGTAAGGGATAAAATATATTCCATGTCCTTCTCCCGGTTTTAAGCTACGTATCCATCAATTTTCTGCCTAATCGGTTTAACTATCACGACTTTATATACTACTAGCTGACCCGGCAGATGTTGTGCTATTTTTTTTTTGCTGTGATTCATCCTCATCACTTAGGGTTATAAAACATAGATGTAAGCCGATTCTCAGACCTACTCAATATGCCCACGAAATTACATGAGAATCGGTGAAGTCGTTTCGGAGGAGTACGGTAATTAACATTGTGACACGAGCATTTTGTATATAAGATATAGACATTCATCTGTCATATTTTTTTTGCCTTTATTGTTTTAAAGGTGTATTCGGCTATTTTGCTAAGACAAATCCAACGAATCAAAAACCATGAAAATTGGTCCAGCAGATCTCGAGTAATAAGTGTTGTAACAAACCCGACTTTGTTTTAGAAATACATAAATAGATTTTGCAATATTGTTATACCCAATATTTGTAATTCAGTCGCAGTAAAACTGCAGAAAACCGAATTCGATTTCAGCAAATTATATGCTAAGTGTTATGGGTGTTAGTCAACGATTCTAATACATATAAATAACACCCAGACCCGGAAATGCAGACGTTACACAAATGCCTGCCCTCGTCGGGAATCGAACCCGAGCCTCGCTGTTGATCGGTGTAGGTAGGCCGTGTACGCTAGCCACTCGACCAACGAGGCGGTCAAGTAAGTCGTCGAGGTACACAAAAATTAAGTTTTTTTTTTTTATTTCCGTGGGATTCCATCATCAGATCGAGTAGGCGGTAAGCGGACCATCTAGGAAGAACGCTCTTTAAAATGAAAAAGGGGTTGTTTGTAAAGTCTGTTTACTGACGATAGTTGAACGTGACTCGTCATAAGACCGGAGGCCGATTGTGCCTCTTTGTCGCACCTTCCGCGCTCTCGCTTGCACTTCAAGCCTTAAATGGCACGCTTCAAAGCAAGGTAACGCCACATTAGTCATGTTTTTTGGTGCGTGCAGCCGGATGCATAGAATTATAAGACGTTGTCACGTCAACAATCAATACAGAAATGACGAAGCAAAATTTTCCTTTTTAAGGCCCAATACTTAGTCAGCCAGAAGAGCCAATCAGCGCACTCCCCCGTTCCATGATTACTATGAAATATTGCGCTCTAAAGTAAATGTCTTAAGCGCCAAATCACTATTTTTGACATTCTAAAAGTAATTTGAAAAAGAATATAAAAACTGAAACAGTTATCTTTTAGGTATAATACTTATCTATGTTTATGTTAAATCTGGTGTCGATATTTTCATAATTGAAGTAGACAGTTGGGTTTTGCTTTCAAAAAAGGGTTAATTTTTGATTTTTTTCTATCGAGCAAAGTGAAATGAATCGTGTTTTGGAAACACTAGTCTTATAAAGCATATTAATGTTAATTAATGTTAAACTTGTGTATTTTTGTCGCCAAGATCCATAATTGCTTTGTATGAAAAAAACAGTATATTGCTGACGTATTTTAGCATACATGGCCCCTTAAGTCAATTAATGTATGATAATTTAAGCACAGTAAAACAGCATAATACTAACTCAGATTTTATTGTAACATCGAGGTTTTTTTTATGATATTGGAAGGCAAACAAGCAGACGGAGTGATGTTACGAAATTCACCAAAGGTGGTAATGGTGCGTTGCCAAACTGAAGCCGGGATGTAAGGCCTCGAGCAAAAGCAAGTTTACCGGCTACCTTACCCTCCAAACCGGAACACGTCATGACGTTATAGCGGCAGGAATAGGTAAGGCGGTGGTACCAATATGGGCGAGTCGCTGCTAAACTCTACCACCTAGTCAGATGTCACGGTGTTAGTGACGGTGAGCCAGACCTACTATTCAATGTACTTTGTGGGTAAGCCTCTGCTCGCCTTTTATAAGCTACATGGCAAGGAAGGCAGAAGGTCTATTCTACAAAGGAGCCCGGACCAACACGGGGACAAAGGTACACAAAAAATAATATATTACTCGGAAACCACTTATCGTATCTTGATCAAATTTTTTATGGGACTACCTCTGAACCTTGACCTACCTCACAAAAGAACCATTACATCCATTCAGATTTGAGCTAGTGATCGCGTATTTGACGTAGACGTATTTTACATTTAAATTTTTGTTTTTTTTTTTAAGTTATTTTAAGTGAAGCAACCTTTTTCAGACAGGAACGGTGTATAAAATGTATGCTTAGGGCTTAAGCTAGATTCACATGTGCGTCACCACAGCGACACCACAACCACACGAAATGGTCGCTTACAATTTCGTATTAAAAATGATGTAAATTCTTGTTTCTTCTCTTATACCCGAAATATTATGCAGTCGTTGTCGAGGTTTCTGGCGACTAGGGCCACTATTAAATGGAACCGTCAAGATGTGACGGTTATAGTGTAGCCGTGAATAGTGTAGCTGTGTAGATACACAGCTACACTATTCACGGCTACACTATTATTCATTCGGTTAACAGCGACACTATTCACACGTGATCTGTGCTTGGCCAAATTTTGTTTTAAACAACACTTAATGTATAGATTTTTCCTTATATAAATATGTTTCTTTATTTATATTGTTCATGATGTTTCGACTTGGATTGGTAATTGTTATAGTTTTTTGTCGATATATTTTAATGATATATCTTATTTTCAGTCATGGATAATATGATTTTATTATATAAAATGAACTCTTAACATATGAAGTACCTTTCTGCAACATGTTTTCATATAATTTCGCTAGAAGAGATCTCTTTACAATATAAATATATATAAAATAAATAATATTGTATGTACGCTAAACCTCCGCTTGTTATTTGTTAATATTTTTAAGTAACATGAAGATTTAAAAAGACATGCATATCTTAAGGGGCCATGTATGCTAAAATACGTCAGCAATATACTGTATTTTTTTTCATACAAAGCAATTATGGATCTTGGCGGCAAAAATACGCAAGATTAACATTAACATGCTATATAAGACTAGTGTTTCCAAAACACGATTCATTTCACTTTGCTCGATGGAAAAAAATCAAGAAGTTAACCCTTTTTTGAAAGCAAAACCCATCTCTCTACTTCAATTATGAAAATATCGACACCAGATTTAACATAAACGTAGATAAGTATTATACCTGAAAGATAACTGTTTCAGTTTTTATATTTTTTTTCAAATTACTTTTATAGTGTCAAAAATAGTGATTTGGCGCTTAAGACATTTACTTTAGAGCGCAATATTTCATAGTAATCATGGAACGGGGGAGTGCGCTGATTGGCTCTTCTGGCTCTTCTGGCTGACTAAGTATGGGGCCTTAATGCTAACTCTCTTACGTTGTAGGCAGGGAGCATTGAAATCCAAATCTCACGATCCTTGCAGACTTTTCTGGCTTCCTCCACATTCATTACCCTTTTCATACAAACGTACTGGTTCCAGAGACCACTCTAGGATAACACTCGAGCGATTTGATCGTGGAATGACAGTCAAGCCAGGTCTCCCAGGGTACCTACAAAAAAAGTAAAAAAAATATTCTGTTAACAAAAGCAACAATTAGACTAAGTGAAGTGTTACATGTTCATTTAAGTGAAACAATGTGCAACCTCAACATGAAGCAGATATTTAGTCGACCTGTAATGGTTTCCCACAATTAATTTTTAGTAGTTTTATGATCACGAAGTACAGTCGACAAAAGCGTTTTGTTGGATAATAATGAAGTAATAAATATACTCGTAACGTTGTATAAATCGAACTTATTGAATCAAAATACCAGTTTAGTTTCAGTTTAAAACCAGTTTATATATAAATTTACACCACAAATAACTGTATTAGATACCATCAAAATTCAAAAAAGTGTTCTATTATTTAACTTGGGATTTACTGCAACTGCCTTATTTTTTATAAATTTGTTAGTCTTCGTAATCATAATTCACCATTTTTGCTAAGTTTTCATAATCTTATGCGAAAAATTATGTACACTAATCAAATCGGGAAAATTGGAAAGAAAATGGTAAAAACTGTTAATGTCAACCGGCATCGGACTTTTGACGTCTTGCAGTCCTCGGCTTGATCTCCGGGTCAGGCAGCAAAAAAAAAATAGTACACGATTTTTCAAATAAAAATATGTTTTTTCAATTTTCTCATATAAAGTTTGTTGTCCGAGCTTTGATATGTGTTCGGTTGGCGATACGCTTGTCATCTATTACATTGTTGTACGTGTCTTCAACTAGATGTGGATGACCTTGGTGTGCTTCTGCCTACCTCTTTGGGGATATCGACGTGAAGATACGAAGTTCGCCGGGTGGACTAGTATTCTAAAAAAATTTCATTATAAATCTCATTCGTAATATTGCGCGTATAGTAATCACAGAACATAGTTTGAACTTATTATATTAAGGGTTTTTCGCAACGACTGTATTAGATATTGGTATAATTACAAGCAATTTTAATAAAACGAATTATCAACGGGCTGGATTATCGTAATATTATAGTTGCAGATATATCTTATTAATACAAGGTTCAATTTTATTTACCTTAGTCCTTTGTTTTATAAAATCTTTGTTTTATAAAGTCCAAAGTACCAATTGTTCATGACTTTGCCATATACTAGTAATTTGGTAACATTCAAACATTTTCATAAAATAACCGTCAAAAACTCCTCGTTGTTGACCGAGTAATCGTAGAACAAATGTACAAAAACAAACGAAATAAAAGCGGTAAGTGCGAGTCGGACTCGCCCACGAAGGGTTTCGTAGCAGCAACCATCATAATATAAATGAACATAATAGAAATTATATTTGAAATCTCAATATATTTTTTTAAATCTACATAGATACCCCACACTTATGAATTTGATAATTTCGTTTAAACTTCTAAGTATGGAGAACCAAACAAAAATTTATTGTTACTTTGCTGTTTTTGTGTAAAAATCTGAATGCTGTTCACAGATTAATATGTAGTACTTTCCAAGTTTAAACAGCATAGCTCTCATAGTTTTGGAAAAAAAAGTGGCTGTGACATAATATGAACGAACAGAGAGATGTGATGAATCTGTGTGGGTTTCTTTTCTTGCCTTTGGCAACGGAACCCTAAAAAGATAGTTGAATCGATCCTTCATCGAAACCTTCTCCTTTTTTTTGACTAAAAATAAAAGTCGGCTATGTAATATTTATATTTTTTTTTCTTGATCGTGTTATCTGGGGTTAATTTTAATAAATGCAAACATGACGCCAAAATATAATATGTTGTATCTATCTAGTTATCCAATAAAATTTTATTCGACTCATTTACAAGTTCGGAGCCGTGGAATCTCTGTAGTATTAGAAACGCATGCATAAAATACGTATGTTGTAATAAAATATGACGTCATGAAGTCGTATTGTTAATTTGACTCGCTTTACTACACATGCACAAGTGTGTCATCCATTTGTATAACTATATAGAACAGAAACAAGAATAGAACTCATTGACCCGTCGAGGTTTTGTACTATGAAATCATTTCAGCTTTTCCTTACCACTAAATGAATGAATTAAAGATTCCACTGTTGGAACTTGGAAGGCCCTTTCCAAATGCTGCATCTAATTTTAATGGCAGAAGTGGTAACACCGCCTTACCTAATTTTGCTGTACTGTGGTGAAAATTTCAGGTTGACAAAATACAGGATTTGATATCTATACTTATTGTATAGTAATCTATAAACATTCATGGGCGCCGCCAGGATTATTTTCAGGGGGGTACATCTCCATCTATACTTTTTTTTATAAAAGAAGAGGCCAAGTGTGTCACCTAGTGGAAAGTGTTCACCACCGCCCACGGACATCCGTAACATCACGAGCATCACAGATGCCTTGCCGACCTTTAAGGAATAAGTACGCTCTATTCTTGAAGATTCCTAAGTTATATTCGTTTGGGAATACCGCCCTTGGTAACTGATTCCACAAAGGTGTTGTGTGTTTAAGAAATGTCTTCGGAATCGCACAGCTGTAGGTCGCCACACATTAACGGCCAATGTTAATAATGTATCTCAATCTAATGGATTTCAAGCAATCTAGATAGCTGCGTATCCGGCGGCCTATCCCATACCTAATTGCCATATTAATCCTGTCCACAGATATGTTATTGGCAAGCGATAACATAAAAATGGATCAAAATATCAATCTTTTACAGCAGGTTTTGGATTAGGATTGATTATTAATATTGGCTGTAAGACGATGTGCATGATACTTTAAACTCAGACGCGATGTCCGAAGGTGGAAATCAGACCAAACGACTCCTCAGAGCATTCCCCATGATAGATGCGGTAGAAAACACTGAGTAGAAAACATTTCTACGCAATGCCAAGCAATGAAGCCGATTGGTAATTGCCCGGTCATTGACAATTCAAATTTCTCTACGTTGTATGCGTCCAAACACAAGGAGCTGGTACTGTGGAGCCCCTGCCCAGAGTTGAGTACAATACTCCATATTACCACGAAATTGAACATAACTCGAAATGTTAACGCCTAATGTACTAACGCTAAATGTGGCGCTTAAGAAAATGCTCTCAAATCGAGGAGATCCGACAAAGGGAGTCTTTTTAGCGGAAAACGAGCCAACTTGTGTCTTAATAGGGTTAAATTGCACCAGATTCTGCTGGACCCAAAACGAAATGTCGGACAAAAGCTTGTCAACTAGAGGCACAAGTTGGTTCCGGCTCTCAATGACATGTTCCTGTGAAATATTAGGCCGGCCAAAGTATACCTCAAGCTTCCCCAGTAGTGTCATCTGCATAGCTATGAGTGTTACTAATTTGCAATACGTCATTGATATGCAGAAGAAACAGAGTAGAAGAAGAGAAAATAATAAATATTTATTTGCGGAATATGAGTGTTATTAAGATGTTACAAAATTATTTAGGCGCTCCAACACATTCTACCAACTCGTGGTGTGTAAATATTTTAACCACAAAGCCTTGAGGAACACCAGCATTAATAAGCTTGGACTCCGAGCACATACCGTCGACCACGTCGAAACACCGACAAAAAACTAATGACCCATTTCCATAATTTCTCAGGAATACCGTAAGAAGGAAGCTTCGATAAAAGCGCCTTGTGCCACACCCGATTAAAGGCTTTTTCTATGTCCAAACTGACACTTAACAGCTGGTGCTCCTCTAGGTACGTTAAGAGCTTAAGGAAGTTATGCGGCTATGGGCCAGTAATTGGACGGATCTTCCAGTAAACTCGGTACAATACCTAATGAATAGGAGACAATATAAAATATTGAAATAAACATGTACATATCACGTGGATAATAGAATTGAGAGTATTAAGTACTTTTCTTACGATCTGTTTGAAAGTGACAGCAGTCTAACGCAAGTAGGACGGAGAATAATTTTATATGGAATTTGGGTAAATTTTGACCACGGATATACACCCGTTTCAATCACTCTATTTAATAGATATTCTTCACTTCCTAACTGTGCAGAATTTTTAAACATGCTTAAAAACTTGATATTAACTAAATACACGGGGAACACTAAAATTTTGACACTTCCAACTAATCGGATCTACTTGAATTTCGAATGTTATATTTTTAAAACGTTGCAACCTTCTTAGTAATAAAAAAAACAGCGGTAAATAATTTGTCAATTGTTTTTTATCACACATCAAAGTTCTACGTACGCAACGAAAATGGAATGAAGTAAATTTTAGAGCTATGATTTTGTATGATTTTAAAAGTTCTCTTTCTCCACAAGACTGTGCCGCTCGTCTTCAAAATGCTTTTGGGACCTTGCTTCGTAAAGGGTGGCCTTCAACTGTCGTCAATGAAAATAATGTGGTTTCTGTTAAGCGGTTCATTGAAGAATTACCTATGAAACATTCGAGCGTATTAGCCAAATTCAGAAAATTTTACATGAAGAATTGAAAGTTCGGAAACTTTTTGTCGTTGGATCGTTCATGAACTGACAGCGGAGCAGAAGCGGGCTCGCGTGGAATGGTGCTCACAGATGCTACTGAAGTAGTAGCACGGACATTCTTATGCTGTTATGACATTGTTACAGGAGACCAAACGTGGATTTATTGTTTTGAACCCGAAAAAAACAGCAATCTTGTGAATGGGTGTTTGAAAATGAGAACAGGCCAACAAAAGTGAGACAGGCGAGAAACATTGGTGAAAAAATGATGGCGTCTTTTTTCTCAGCTACGGGTCCCATGTGTACAATTCCACTTGGAGATCAAAATAGTATTGACGCCGAGTGGTATTCTACCATTTGTTTACCCAGCATATTACAATATATGCCGTATATTATAAAATATATTACAAAATCCGCATTCTCCTACACCATGACAACGCTTCTTCACACACGGCCAACAAAACAAAGTTATTTTTGGCTTCCGAAAAAGTACATCTCGTCACTTATCATAGCCCCGACTTAGCACCCTGTGATTTCTGTATTATCCCCAAAATCAAAGATTTGATGAGAGGTTTTACTTTTACCAACTCCGAAGAGGCAGTGATAGCGTTCAATCAGCACGTAGAAAACATGCCTTCAGATCTGTGGTCCTCATGTTTTAAGAAATGGTTCGATCGCATGAAAACAATTTTAAAATGTAAAGGAGATTATTTTGAAAAGTAATAAACACAATATTTTGGTCATAACATGTTGTTTTCTTAAGTTACGCTAAACTTATAGAGTGACCTGCGTACAATGCCAAATAACTTATCATATGATTTGTACACGGTATATAAATACGTTATTTATTTAACATATTGCTTAATTTTTTTAAGGTATTGTTTAATCGCAAATTGTGTCAAAACGAAGGGGTAATTGCGCATCATTTTCGGTTTTGTTAGTCTGTAGCTTCGCTTACATAAATTAACAAAAAAATCTGTTTTTTTTTCATATCTAATGTGATATCATTTCACACCAACCTAAGACGACTCACTACACCAATAAATTTCTAATCTTTTTGCCACATATAAATAATTAAATGACTTTGTGATTTCTCATGACAATTATATGGTCTATGTCACTCACACGGTTTTCACGAATCTAACGATACCTCGTTTGATAAAATCAGTCAACCCGTTTGGGCTGTAGCGCGTACGATCGAAATGGTCACAAATATATACATACGTATATATACTTATATACATACGAATACAAATATACACACACAGCTTTACTTTAAGCTTTTCGGTCAGATAAAAAAATATGTTTTTTTTTCTATGTACTTTATATACCTACCTTTCTTTCCGGACAGGGGGGTGCAGTTGCACCTCCTTGCACCCTGCTGCCGGCGCTCATGTAAACATTTATATCATAAGAAATCAGCCTGTTTTATTATAAATCTAATCTATACTAAAATTTGTAAGCTGCTGAGTGCTGCACTGTTGACAGTATGTATTTTTTAAGGTACGGAATAGGTAATTAACTCATAACATGTAAATGAAGTATGATTTAGAAAAAAATAACTTCGTATAAACAGGTGTTTTGTATAATACCTATGGTGTAAATGTAAAAAATATTTATAAACAATATTGACAAAAAAGCCAACATCACGCGGTGTTCCCAGGCGGTCACCCATCCAAGTACTGACCGCGCCCGACGTTGCTTAACTTCGGTGATCGGACGAGAACCGGTGTATTCAACGTGGTATGGACGTTGGCGATTATTTTGTTGGATATAGCGTATAATATAAACAGGCGAAACGAGGTATACATTAATTATATTAATATTTATAGAATAAAACAGTATTCAGAGTAGTGTGCTGTACGGCAACTTGTCGGGGTAGGGATCCACTGCCTTACCTATTCCTGCCTTCGCAATGACATTGTCTAGTACCGGTCCGGTCGGTAAGAGCCCATACCCACGATCGGTCACGCTGGACTTAGGTACCTATATCGTCTATGGTTGCTTAAGGCTACGAGTTGTCTTTTACCATTAAGGCCGTTACATGGCCCGTGCTTGTACGTTGTCTTATATTATGTCCTTACCACGTTCAATAAACTGATTTTCTGAAGGTATTAAATGGTAATTCAACATATGTATATATGTACATACTACATACCTATATATGCCATTCAATTATAAAAATATAATGTACCAAGTCTTTTGTGATCTAATCTCAGCTTCGGCTTCGTCAAATAAAATAAAGGCATTTTTTTCTTGTCAGAAATCTTTGAGATATTATTTAATTTTTTTTTGTCCACAGGGAACGAGTGACGGTGTCTACAAGCCACATAAGTCCTACTTCATCCCTCGATGAACCGGTTCAAATGAACACCATTAGAACTGAAGAATACAAACGTGACCTAGCAGAATTCCAGGCTAGACGCTCCACAGGAGGGAAAGATACCACGCCGTTGAAAAAGAAATGCGGCAGACATTCCTTGCCAGTATCCTGCACAGATTGCTCCGGCGATCCAGACACATCATTCAATTATGAAAAGAAATCAGCCGTCAAATACAAAAAGAAATACCAGAAACGCACCAGACACTCGCATTCAGACGAAAATGTCAAAGATAACGTCCCGAATATTCAGTTTTTGTTTCAAAATCAAGTCTTCATGCCAGGGAACATCTTCGCTACATCTTCGTATTCTGAACCCAGAAAGAATAGAAAGTGCCATCGATCACCCGAGTTCCTAGCCCAAAAGCACATTGATTTTTCGGACGATCAACCCAAATCGCCTCCATTGTTTTATAAGAATAACTCTCTTCCGTTTGATGTTAAATGCTTTTTGGATTCAAGAAGCGATATAGAAGAAGTAGATGGGGTAGTGGAAACTTCTAGTCACGACGTAGATAGTAAGGATGAGAATTGTGAGGAGAAACTGTGGGAGGTGATGAGTGAGCTGAAGAACTTTGATGAATGGGCTGACAAGCAATTGCAAGACCCATCGGTGAATACTAGCAAATCTGAAGATAGCAAGGTAAACCTATTCAACTTTGCGTACTAAAACTATCTAAAAAAGTATCTTCACGTCCATATCCCGAAGAGTTAGGCAGAGGCACAACGGGCACCCACGACTAGCCGAGGACACTAAGTTCCACAATATAATACGTGGCAAGCCTATCGCCAACCGGACATATGTCGAATCCCCGGCAACGTTATTTTTCTTACAAAATTGAAAGTATACATTTTTTTGTTGCCCGACCCGGGGATCAAACCCGGGACCTCAAGAAGTCAAATCCGACGCCGCGCCGGACCGCTAGACCACAGAGGCGATTGTTTTTAAATTATCGCTATGTAATCCTAACGAAATAGATGAGACACATTTATCACTGTCGATTTACTGCCAATGTTAATAATCAATTCTAATCCAAAACTTGCTGTCCAAGATTGATATTTTGATCCATTTTTATGTTATCGCTTGCCAATAACATATCTGTGGATAGGATAAATACGGCAATAAGGTATAGGATAGGCCGGCGGATACGCAGCTATCTAGATTGCTTGAAATCCATCTTTAGAGACACATTACTAACATTGGCCGTTGGTTTACATTCCCCGTGTTGTTCCGGGTCCACTGAGCAGAATTGGCCATCTGCTTATTTGCCAAGTTGCTTGTAAGAGGAGATCTCATGTAAATAAATAGGTCATTATCAGCAAGACTACTAGTGGTTGAGTGTTGTAAAGCAACTTGTCCGGGCAGGTATTCTCCGCTTTACTTATTCCTGCCGCCATAATGATTCTCTCATGTTCCGGTTCAGGGGGCAGGGTCGATGGCAGACTTGCACAATCGTCGGAGTGATTTAAATACCGTACATAATAATCGATCTCGGGACAGTAATGCATCTGTAACATCTATGGTGTTTATAGGCCACGGTTTTCTTTTACCATTCGCTGACCTCTTACGTAATAAAGACCTCTGAATATGTCGACTGAAAACTGTGTCACTACCAAACGACCAAATCTCTGTGCACGTGTTTGTCCCATCATTATGGTTACAGCAGTATTAGACACAAGGGCATGCTGCGTTGATTCGGTCATGTAGAAATAATGGCAGACGAAAGATTGACAAAACTAATATTCAAAGAGGATGTAGGTACCCGGGAAAACCTCGGTGATATTTCAGGTTCATACGAATATTATCCGAAGGTAGTGCAGAGTTTCCGAAACCGGCATGTTTGTATAAAATGTATGTGTGTATACAAAATGTCCCAAAAAGTATGTCAAGTAAAGTTTCAGAGGTAGGACACTCGTTGGGGTATCCGTATCACTCCTTACATAGGAGTTTTCCGAAGGACTCATTACAGAGGATGTTCTGCAATTTTGCACAGATTTCGAGTTTTTAAATTTTTATGTGTTTTTAAGTATTTTCCACTTGAACAACTTAAGTTTCTGAAAAAACTTAATTACTATTTACAATTTTTCGTTTTTATATCTGAAATCAAAATAGCCATGTTTTACCTTTCTGCTTAAAAGATTCAGCTTCCTAACTTTGATGGAGATTAAGAAAATGTAAATGGAAACTGAAAATTTTACGCTCTGAGAACTATGGCTTCAATTTTCACCTTAAAGTTAAAAAAACTAAACAGGCGATTTTATGGTTTCTAAGTCAGGCTTAAAACTTTTCCAGAGCCTCCCTCAGCTCTCATAACCATCAAAAACATTGTACTTAATGGGGCTACTTTTGCTATAATTTGCCTTCAAAGATATCCAGGTGAAAAATTCTAAAACTGGTCAATTCAATTTCGTATTCCTATAAGATCAAACATATCTGCAGGAAAGCTAAGATTTAAATATTGAGAGGTTTTTTTAGGTTTAAATTAAATTAATTTTGACAATCGTTCTCTTGACGCAAATGCCATACCTCACCAAATTAATGTGCTCGAAATGTCCGTTGAAAACGCAAAATTCTGAAGTCCGTTTCAACACAAAACCGGAATTTCATACTGAAAAACACATAAAAAAATAATAACTCGAAAACTGCAAAATCGCAGATCATAGTAGGGGAGCCCGCGATGCTAAATGTGTAGTAACTCCAGTCCATTGCACTTTGTCGATCAAATAGTGGATAGTAAAAAAGATCATGTGAGGTTTTTCTTTTTAGCGGTGCGTTAAGTGTCTAGAAGCTAAAATAACAATTCCAGTCACTTGATCATAGCTGAGCTCAGCAGATATTACAGAAATATGTCAATCAGACAGCTTACCGTAATGGACAATTAACATATATGTCTTGGTTTTTTAAAGTTTCTGAACTTCCTACTCCCGTACGTCTTGCTTAAATCATCAGAAAATTAAAACATGCACTTATTGACATGCAATAAGCCCGCCATACTTAAATCTGACATGCTCGAGTATCACAGAACATATCATAGCACAGGGTATCTCCCATATCTTAGTCTGACGCGCCTAAACTACTCCAAAAATCCCCCCTTGGGCTTCCCTACTATCATACATAGGGGTGATTCGGATACCCCAAGGGGGGCTATCCCGTCTATGGAATTCCGCTAGATACTACTTTTTTGACACTCTGTATAATATGTCCTGTCTCTTTTGATTCTTTCTCATTTAATTTAAAGTGTAAGTAGAAAATTAACCTTTGAATGCGTAACACAATAGACACTAATGCGATACCAGTTCACGTTTGTACTGATTTCATCTGTTTATGTGGCCTATGCCACCTTAAACATCATAAAAAGTGTTTTCTCAAATTTAAGTGATTATATCACTACAAAAAGTTTTAAAAAAAAGAACTTGGATCTTAATTTGAATTCTTTCAATATAATAGCTAAAACCATATGCATATTGATTCTAAACTGTTAATTTACGTGAAAAGAGAAATATAATAAGAACTTATCTCAAATTATTATTTTGTGGTCAACAAATAACAAAGACCTATTAACCATTTTACAAGTTTATATTTTTTTCTTCAAAAGAAGCTCTACTGAGCATCTTTTTCGAGATTGCAATCTAGTCTGTAGATTAATGAGTAATTCTAATTTCTCTTAATCTTCTAAGCTACAGTGTACAGTAGTGTCTCTAAAAATAAGTTCCATTAACATCTTGAACTTAAAGTTTAAAATTATTAATTTTACTGACAGAGCGAATCGAGTACGTTTGGGCTGCCGGTCGCGAGTTCGTGTAACTTAGACTTCACCACAGAGAAGATGAAACCATGGAGCCACGGGAAGTGGGGAGTTGTACCTGTTCAAGTTAAGAAACTGGATGGGGTCACAGTGGAACGCGTCAAGAAAAAGCTCAATATGGAGATAAACATATTAAGGTAATATGACTGGCTGGGCTAAGCCTTTGGAATAAACCTTGTTACTTCTTTTTGGATGGCAAAAGACAGCGAACAAAGCATGCTGCTCCCCTGATGGTCAGAGATAACCGCATCCTCCATATATGTTGTTGTAGGTGTTCTGTGGTCGGGAAGCTAGGCCAATTATGCAAGCTACCCTACCTTCCAGATCAGAATGCCGTCATTATGGCGGTAGGAATAGTCAAGGACGTGGATTTGTAATGACTTGTTTGCCTTTGCTCACCTCTTAAGAGCTGCCAGGCAGGGTGGCAGATTTGTTCTACACATAGGGCGTGGGCCAACATGGAGGAAAATGTTAAAAATTTTAAAAAATATACGAGGAAAGCATGAAATTTTGCTTAAAAGAATATAATATAATCCTGGCCATTTGTATATTTTTTCAAAAACTTCAGCGATCAAAGAAGACTTTTAGCTTGAATTATGATTGGATAGTTAAATATGACTTTCATGTTCCGAAACGTGTTTTTCGGAATTTTTCATTATATTTAATGTTTTGTGGCAAAAGTCAGTCATCAGACATTAATCTACAGATAATAGATTCTTCTAGAATTTTGCTACTAAGATATTTTTATAAATTACTAGCTGCCCGTTCCGGCTTCGCTCGGATTGTAATTTTTTTATGATAAATTGAGATTTAAACTATCCTATTTCTCAAGTTGGATCGAACTGCACATGGTGTGCGAATTTTATTATAATCGGTTAAGTGGTTAATTCTAAACCTTAGTACTCATTATTACATTGTTTTTACATAATACCAAACAAACTTCTTTGTTTCCAATTTTATACCTGTGTTCCTAAGTTGAAAGCTTTCGCTACGAAATAAAAAAACTTGCAGCTTTTTGACCGACTCGTTGGTCGAGTCGAGGGCTAGCGTACACGCCTAACTACATCAATTCTCGACGTTTCCCGGCATTTGTGTGATGACCATTTAGATGTCTGCATTTTCGGGTCTGGATGTTTATTAAATTTATGCTGGTATCTATTTATGTATTTATATGTATTAGCATCGTTGAATAACACCCATAACACTAGCATATAATTTGCTTACTTTGGGGTTAGATTTAATTTGTGTGATTTGTCCAGGGATATTTATTATTATTTATACTATGAAAGGTATGATTGTTGTATCAGACTAAATAATTATGTAACTAATTATTGTATATAATCCGATTCCGATCCGGTGGAAATTTAATAATAATATCGACGTACACAAGTGCCATTTGAATGATCTACGTGAATAATCTGAATCTGAAAGTCCAATCAACTCTCTAACTAGATTTGAGTCCATTTATTTTTCTTAATAATCTAATCTTTGCAAAACACTATAAATTGGAAAAAAAAATATATTTTTCCGTATTGAAATATCTCTGCGAAATTCCTAATTGATATTTAAAAAACTCAACGTCATGCATACGATTAATGATAGTGAAATAACTTTGAATACCTACATCGGGTCTTGAGAATCTTATTATTAAAATTTATTACTATTCGCTATTTACTTTAATGCTGTAGCTCATTAAATATTTTGCAATGCAATATTTCGTATTGCATTGTGCAAAAGTACATTGCCAACCTGAGACAAGGATTAGTTATAATTGGTTCAACTATTTTATAGTAGATTAATTACAAACATTTTTTTAAAGATAAAAGATGTACTAAAAGTTTGGATTATGTTGATGTGATGTTTAAAATATAGATAATATATAATATATTTTTTTAAATTAACACACTTTTACTTTTTTTTACAAAATATGTATTTATTTAAAATAGTATACACAATAGGAATCCTTCTAGTGCAGTCTACGATAGACAGACAAGAATTTTTAAGAATGTTTATAGTCTAAAATGCACAATTGAAATTCACCTAGTGCCGACTGCAGTAGAAAGTATAGAATTCTCTAGAATCCTCTAGAGTCTAGAATCTGGACTTTCTATTGACTTTTGTAAAGTTACCGTTCACTGTGACCCTAAGACTAAAATTTGAAATGTTAACCTTCATTACTTGTGGCTCGAATCGCCTTGAACTTTATACATATACTAGTCTACATTTTTAGAAACAAACAACGTTGTCGAGGAAATATGCGATTCAGAGTTTTTGTTTTGCTTATACATAAATAACTAATCTCAGCATTGTAGTTTTTTGTTGTTAGAAACGTAAACGTATGGGATAATTTGAAGGTCTTTTAGAACTAACTCTTATGTCACTTATAATCCAGAATAGATATAGTATAATCCAGGATAGATAATTTTTTTTTTTTTGCAGAATAAGATTGAAAGATATGTCCTTTCTAGTTGACGTCGTGCGTACACAAAGATTTTATCAGTTATTTTTTTATTTGCAATACCGGGGGCAGAAGTTCTCCCCGTGTTGGTCCGGACTTCTTTGCAGAGTAGACCATCTGCCTTCCAGCTCGTAAAAGGCGGGCATAAGCTTACCGTCACTAACACCTTGACTTCTGAATAGGTGGTAGAGTTTCGCAGCGACTTACCAGGATTGGTAACAGTCTTACCTAATCCTGCCACCATAACATCAGTGCTGGCCGTTGACGTGCTCCGGTTCGGAGGATAAGGTATCCGATAACTTACTTTTGTTCGAGGCCTAATATCCCAGCCTCGGGTTGACAAGGCACCATTACCACCTTCGCTGTCTCGTCTCTAGGCGGCGTGATTTTCTTCTAACCTGAAAATCAATCTGCTTGTTTGTCTTTCAATATCATAAAAATAAAAAATAAATTTCTATCAAATTTCAGTTTTCCAAAACAGTATAACTAGAATTTAGAAAGACAGTCTCTAGCTTATTGTGCCTTTGTATTCGACTCTGCTTACTTTCTGCAGGCTTTATTTGGCTCTTTGCATAAAGCAATCAGCCATGAAAATAGACGTCTCCTTTTAAAATGCAAGCTTGTAATTAAAAAGAAATACACGGAGCCTGGTTTTGTTGCATTGCCAACTTGAGTACGGGACATTGATCTTTTTACCAAGTTCAGTTGAAACAAAACATTTGAAAGCACTGACGTTATTCCGATAGGAAAAAGTAAAGCGATGATATCTTCTGCTAGTAGCTAGTTCTGCTGATTCCTGCTAGTAGCCATAAAACTTTCACTCCAGGTCAAGGTCACGGTGTTAGTGTTAAGCCAACGCTAGCCTTTTGTGCGCTTCGTTTTTCTCTGTTCCACAAAATGGTGCGAGACTAGAACACTACAGAAAACTACATTCCACATTCATACAAAAGTAAACTTACTTCCAGAAATTGTCGCCACCCTAACATCATCCTTCTAATGGGCCTGTACCCAGATGCGAACAACAACGTCCACATCATTTGTGAAAGATGTGTCGACACATTATTCGGAATACTG
Organism: Calephelis virginiensis; assembly: GCA_002245475.1. Lineage (NCBI taxonomy): Eukaryota > Metazoa > Arthropoda > Insecta > Lepidoptera > Riodinidae > Calephelis > Calephelis virginiensis. The sequence goes on from NJDC01003044.1 coordinate 98,382, forward strand.
CATGTCCAGGTGAGAAGTTTCGGAATTGCTGTCGAAAACCGTCTGTCTATATTTCTATACATGTTCAACTAATTTAAGCGCAATAAACTGCTTAATATTAATAATTAATAACTTCAACTATTTTATTGTGTACCACGTTGAGAATTGATAATTATTTTTTCAAAATGTAGCAAATCATTTCGGAATGGTTCCACATAAATTTTATCAACATCCTACTGGTAGTTTTTAAATTGTGCTTAATAAAGTTTAAAATTTCATTTATTATTGATGAGGTCGTAAACATAAGCAAAACATTTGGTGCACTAGGTATCTTCACGCCCATATCCCCGAAGGGGTAGGCAGAGGTACAACCAAGACACCCACGACTAGCTGAATATACTAAGTCCCACAATGTGATAGGTGGCAAGCCTATCGCCAACCGGGCACAATTCCAATCCCGACCAACATTTTTTTTTTATTAGAAAATTAGAAAAATCTAATTTTCTTTTTGTTGGTCGATCCGGGATTCGAACCCGGGACCTCATGCAGTCAAGTCCAACACCCGGACCGCTAGACCACAGAGGCGATATGGTGCACTATCCTAATCCAATCCTATTATCCTATTAATTTTATAAATTCTCACGATAAAATTAATTTGGGACCATCTCGGAATCATTACCTATCTTTCTAAAAAAAGAACCAACGAAATCGTAATCGCGTTGAGAACCTATTCCTTTTTGGGGGTCGATTAAATATTGTAAAAGAACTGTTATTGTTCAGTGACGATTTAAAAAAATCGTAGGTACCAAACATTTTGAATCATGTTTTTTAATTTATTCAGACTATTTCCTTATTAATTTTAACATTTGTGTGTATTCGTATGTGTTTTACATAATATGAAAAATAATATGTTGTTATTATAATTATCAAATTGTGGGATTTAAAACGATAATATATGTTATGTAATTTTTGGGTTCTTCTAGTATCAATCTATACCTCGAAAATTAAAAAAAATATATTTTGAAGTTTAAGTATTGAAAAAGTAGGTAGGTACACAGCTTTATTCAGCGGAAACTGAAAGTCTGAAAAAAAAATATAAATACTCAACGTATTCTTTTTGTATTGGAAACTAAACCTTCATACAACTTTTTCCAAAACAAATTTAATTTACTCATGAAAAGTATCCGTCAAATACGTTGTCGAGGAAATATCCGTCAATTAAGTTAAAGTATGTTGTCATTACACCTTTTTTCTCGGAGGCTGTAAATTTATTTATTTATTATTTATTTATATTACATGGAAGACCAACAGCAACTTATACAATTAAAATGGTAACAGAAAAAAAAACAGTAAGCCAATTACAGGTCCAAAGGTAAATATGAAATTTCTGCTGTATCGGTCATTTACATTTACATTCGAAGCAATTAAAAAACGGGGATGGTTGTTACTTACTACGTCATAGTATCTTCCGATAATCGTGTTAAGTATACATTTTGTGTTTTATTTGCCCGTACATAAGTATAGTATCAGGTATACATATAAATAATATAAAAATAAAGGCCCCAAAAGCTTTTGTTTGACATCAAAAATAAATATTATGGGCAACTACAAGCTTGGCTGTAACACAGATTTTGTTTCTATTGCTCATTAACCGCTTTTTCCCTCGGGGCAGCGAAATGTACTTACGGCTAATCGTGGGTGCCCTGGTTGCACCGCTTCCAAAATCTTTTGGGATACAGATGTTAAGATACTTATAACCTGTTTAAAATTTTTAAAATATTGCATTCCTTTCAGCGTCGTTTACTGAGCGTCCAAACGGCTGTACATTACACCCTGGACATAGCCAACGCCCTGGCGTTTCTCCGCATGCAGGGCTACCTCCATACGGAGCTCTCCAGCATGAGCATTATGCTCACCGCCCACGATACTGCCAAGCTGGCTGATCTAGGACCATGTGTTAAGGCTCCCAATACACAGGGAACTAGGCGCAAAACCTATGACATGTATTCGCCAGAGCCGCAGTATATCAACTTGACTGGTAAGCTTCTGGTACATATTCTTTGTTATCTCTCTTGTTTTGCATAAAATCTGCAGGGTAAAGCGAATTTAAGTAGCTTTTTAACCGAGTTCAAAAAACGAGGAGGTTATCAATTCGGCCGATATATTTTTTTTATGTATGTACACCGATTTCTCCGGGGTTTCTGGACCGATTTACGTAACTCTTTTTTTTTTTGATGCTGAATAGTTTCGAATTGGTCCCATAAAAAATTTATTCATTTAGGCCCGATGTTTATTTTTATTATCGCCTCTGTGATCTAGCGGTCCGGGTGTTGGACTTGACTGCATGAGGTCTCGGGTTCGAATCCCGGGTCGGTCAACAAAAAGAAAATTGGATTTTTCCAATTTTCTAATAAAAAAATGTCAGGATTGAAAATGTGCCCGGTTGACGATAGGCTTGCCACCTTTGTGGGACTTAGTGTCTTCGGCTAGTCGTGGGTGCCTTGGTTGTACCATAACTTATATGTGCTATTTACTAATAGGTTTGAAGTCGTTGCGAATCCAATTTAATACTTATAATATAATTATCAGTTTAAGGCTTGGTTCCGACTTCAAACCTATTAGTAAATAGCACATATTATTAGTAATAGGTAGTATATAATTAATATTAAATCTTTATTACATGTTTTTTACTTTTTAGTTTTGAAGTCGGTTTTAATTAACGTAGGTTTTTTTTAAACAGTGCATGTTCGATATTAACACACGCCAACTTGTACGCTGTTCGCGCTTCGTTGGTCCAGTGGATAACGTATGCGTGATACCATCAGCGTAAGGCTCGGGTTCTATTCCAAATTCGTGCCACTGGTGGGAGGCATTTGTTTGATGAACACATAGATAATAATAAAATAGGAAAATGAAACTAAAAAACCACTTTAAAAATAAACTAATATAAACCATTCCAAATAGAATTGCTAAACGCCATTGGCATTTCTAATACCACCCGCCAGTGTGGGGACATACTCGTAGTTTTAATGATGCCCGTAATGCATAGCGGAAATGCTCCGCAAAAAATATCTAGTCGTTTCTTTTTTTTCCATTTATTTTGTACACATCTATTACCAACTATTTCCAATGTAAAGTCGAATTCTGTCTCTCGTCAAAAATACCTAACAATTGTTCCAGATTGTTATTACCGCTTTAGCTCTTCCTCTTGCCGTTATGTCCAAATAAAGTATTCAAAGATAAATAAAGTATAAAGCTTGCGAAATTTAGTAGGTGTTCATAATTTTCTTATTTTGTTTCGTAACTATACACAATGGCGGTCGTGATACAATTATTAAAACTAGTGGTCGCCCATTGGTCGTAATTCGACTATTTTTAATATTTTAATATCCAAATTTTAATATCTTGTTGATAAGAACGCCATCTTCATTTCTCAAGACCAACTACTTTGTTTCCTGAATATTTAATGCGCCGTCTGTGATCTTTCATCGTCATCATCAATATACTTGTTTGTATGTGTCAAATGCATGGTAGTGTAGGTAATGTTTTATTTATTTAATGTACTTTATAAGCATTATTATTGAAAAATATTAGCGTTCTGCACTTCTCCTACACATAACAATACAACTAAGTGCGGCCCAATTTTATGCTCCTATAGTTTTGACATCACGTATTAATATATAGTTTAATTACAATAATGATAATTCCCAAAAAGTAAAATAAGTACAATGATTTTTTCAAACTTATTCTTAAGCCTATTGTTATGAAATTTGGGAATGCCCACGAGGTCATAATTTCGATTGTTTTTGCTCCGAAACAGTGCAAGCTTGTGATTGGTTTGTCTGAAGGCCTAATTAAGCTTCAAAATCCGCGTGTTTGTTTCAGCTGGTCAAATTGTTTGCGATTGTAAAATTTCGGTCCAATTAGTTGATAACACAGTGGTAATTTGTTGCGCAGTGAAAACTATTTTAAGCTATCACAATCTTTTTTCAACGGTAGTACCTAATAGAGAGTTTAAAGATTAAATATTGAGATTTAATTATTTCTACTCAATTATGTGTATTTATACAAACCGACACACTGACTTACAAAAATGTAAACTGTGCTGTTAAAAAGAGATAACCCATTTTGTGCTTAGTTCGCGGATGACATTTCCACAGACTTGTAATTTGTTCTTGTTAAAACGTTGGCTAAAAACGTCACGCTTTGATGTGCCCGGACTGATCTGACATATCTAAATTTTTTGTTTCATAGGAAAAAAAATAGCAAACAGTTAAAATAAGTTTACTTGGTACTCAGCGAAATTAACACCACTACCGTCCAGAGCCCTTACCATGAGCTTACGCCTTGTCCAGTTTATGATACTCGCGTCCGTCTCTATAAATTACTAGTGGTCGCTCATTGGTCGAAATTCGACCATAATAAATTTTAATATCTTGTTGATAAGAACGCCATCTTCATTTCTCAAGACCAACTACTTTGTTTACAATCTTTTAGTGCGCCATCTATGATCTTTTATCGTTGTCATCAATATATTTGTTTGTGTGTGTCAAATGAGTGGTAGTATGGGTAATCTTTTATTTATTATAAATGTACTTTATAAGCATTGTTATTGAAAAATATTAGCGTTCTGCACTTCTCCTACACATAAACTATAAGTGTGCAAATTTTATGCTCCTGCGTCCGGGCAATTTTCGTAAAAATGGGTCCAAAGTTTTGGCATCACACATTAATATATAGATAAGTGTGAAAACGTCGAACAGCGCCTATATTGGTAAATAAGAGAAACACTATTTTAAACCAGAAGTGTAATAAATTTTGGCTCGTAACTTACCAAATGTATCTAATCTATACCAACTCAAGCTAAAGGCTCAGTTTTTGATATTTCAAAATCTGTCTCACCGTGGGTCAACTAGTATTAAAACCTTGTACAATTTGCGATGATTATTTTGCAAACTCTCTTACAGATAATTTTGAAACAACAGCAGAATCGATGCCGCTGATATCCCAGCGGTCTTCGGAAGCTTACCTAACTGCTAACGCTGTAGTGAAGGACTACAAAGCGTATGCTGAATCAGAGCATTACCGATGGCAAGCCCCCGAATTGTTTGAGCCAGATGATGATGGTTTTGTTCATCCCTGCTCCAAGAGTGATGTGTATTCTCTATGTGTTATACTGTGGGAATGCTGTAATGGTAAGGACCATGTACATTTATTTTAATTTTTTTTTTCTTTTTATGTGATATGACAGTGAACAAACTCACAGCACTCCTGCCGGTAAGAAATATAGTGGCCTGTGAACACCATAGATATTATACGTGCGTCACTGTCCTGTAGCCGGGATGCTAGGCCTATGATGCAAGTCTATCGGCTTCCCTACCCTTCGGACCGGAACACGACGTTATGACAGCAGGAATAGGTAAGGCGGTGGAGTCCTACCCAGGCAAGTGCTGCACAGCACTCTGCCACTGTCATAGCACATAGGGTGTAGTGAATAACTCCCGATAGATCTGTTAAGGTTTTAACTAGTCCTAAAAGCCATTGAAGCAATGTGGTAATACTCCGGGTTTCGCAGTTATAAGTTTCTTGAACACATCGCCTCTGTGGTCTAGCGATCCGGCGTCGGATTTGATTTCTTGAGGTTCCGGGTTCGATCCCCTGGAATATATATTTTTAATTTTCTAATAAAAACTAATAAACGTTGTCCGGGATTGGTTATGTGCCCGGTTAGCGATACTGTGGACGTGAAGTTACTTTTTGAACACAGTCTAAACATAAATAGTATACATTGGTTTCTATTTAAAAAAAAACGTGTCCAAAGCCTTATTAAAATTTGTAGTTGAGCAAAAGAATCTGAAATATGTATAAAAGGATATTTTAATAATTTTATTTAGTTTTTTGACCCAAGAATTAATGGGAATTTTAAATTTGAAGCAATTTTTAAATCGTCTTTTAGTTTTTTGCACATAATGGCTAATTCTGTTTACTTAGTCTATAAAATACAAAAATAAAAATGAGTACCAACGTAATTATGTATACCCTGATAGCTCAATTGTTGTATGTTAAAGTTTGGGGGCATCGTATAATACTCAATAGAGTTCTGATAGAATGAACATTTTTATATTCCAGCTTCAGTACCATGGCAAAATGAATCTTATAGAGCAGTGAAAGAACAGTATACCGCGTGGGGCACAGGTATACCTTTGTTATCGGACGGCCGGTACCCAGGCGCGCTGTTGGGTTTGCTGAAGTCGGGGCTGGCCCCGGCACGAGCGGCGCGCCCGTCTCTCACTACGTTACAGGAGTTGCTTAGCAATTTAAAGGTTTGAGAACAGATCCTCTGGAAGACTAGCATTGGGAAAGATGTCACTTTTTCATGACCTTAGTAGACTAATTTTGCTGTGGTACAATTTTAAGGCAAATGGTCTATAATATAAACTACATATTACATACATACTAATACATACATACGCGTAAAACACGATTATAAAATATGATTTTTGTAGATGAATTTTACGTCCCTCATCGCCAACGTCCATACCACGTTGAATACACTGGTTCTCGTCCGATCACCGAAGTTAAGCAACGTCGGGCGCGGTCAGTACTTGGATGGGTGACCGCCTGGGAACACGGCGTGATGTTGGCTTTTTAGATTTTTTAGACCAATTATTTTATCTTGCTGCAAATGGCAATTAAGTTTAGGATTTTCTACTACTATTTGCTTTTTGCAATATTTGAACCTATACTTGTCATAACATTTAATGCTTATCGGACCTATTTCGCGTCGTTAGGAATAAATCTCACCACTTAACTAGAGAGATGACTTATATTGAGCTGGAGATTTACTGTGATGCTTTATTTTTGGATAATACTGTTTCAAAAATCAAGATCAGTAATGTTAAGACATCACTGAGTAGGCTCTGCTCATTACTTTTACACTTGAATATTATTGATCTACACATAATATATCAAAACAGTACCTACCTAATAAAATTAAATTGGACACAAGATACCTGTACCCAAAACGAGGGTTTTTAAATTTATTTGTTGGTTAGTCTATTCACTTTTCACGCAAAAACTTCCGAACCGATATTCACCAAATTTGTGACATTTTGTGTATAGTTATACTTTATAGCGGTCAACTAGGGACACCTTTTACTGTGGCAAAATCTTTCGTTCCCGTCATTATGCACGAAAAATCGACTCGAGTGTACGAAGTCGCGCGAAATAGCTAGTTACATTACACAACTGTGTTTCAGAACGATCTAGACAACATGGAATACATAGTAATACCAGCACGAGTATCAAAAAAACCATCAGAATTCAGTTCTCAGGCTTGGACCAGCTCACCTTCTGATTCAGACTGCCAAAGCCCAAAGAACATACAACATGAAGCAGTTATTCATACCGGTTGCATAGACAGCAACAAAGGAAGTAAACCGCAAAGCCCCATATATGAAACAATTTCAAACAACTCCCCAAAATCCAAGTGCTCTTCAGATGAAGACTGTAATAACACCTGTTTATTTAAAGAAAATGTATCTAGTGCTTGTTCTACCCCGGTAGATAGAGTCCGAGCTAAGTTGAAAGATACACCTGGTTCTTTACATAGGAGTGATTCAACAGAATATTGCAGCATATTAAGTCCTGATCCCAGGTTCAATGACAGTCTATTACTAAGCGTTGAACGACCAACTGCCAAACTGAGTCGAAGTTTTACACCAAAATCCTATAAACCTCTGCATATCAAAGTACCAGAGTTCAAGCTTGATGGTATCAAGACAATATTAAAGGAGCAGTCTGATAAAGAGAAACCATCATACAATTTTGATATTTCAAATTATAGCTTACCTTCCACGCCTATAGCCCGGAGTAATAAGTTAAGAAAGAACGCTTGGTTGTCAGGTGATGTGAACATAAAGCCTCGTAATGATACGCTGGATATGTTTAAAACTTCAAATTTCAAAGGTAGGTTTTTTTATGTTTTTGGAATGGGCTTGAGCATCTGCTTTTAGAGTCAGTTTAATTGATTTGCCAATTATTGCCAATAATTATTACTCAATTTTGCAATATCAAGTTTAAAAATATTCAAAATAAGACATTGTGGGACTTAGTGTCTTCGGCTAGTCGTGGGTGCCCTGGTTGTGCATCTGCCTACACACTACTACTAAGACTTAAATCGTCATAATCACTCATGTCAGAATCTTGGGTAATGCGGTAGTATCATCATTACGTCATAGTATAAAACAAAGTCGTATCCTTAGTCCCTATGTCCCTTTGTATGCTTAAATTTTTAAAACTACGCAACGGATTTTGATGCGGTTTTTTTAATAGGTAAAGTGATTGAAGAGGAAGGTTTATTTGTATATGTCATAATCGTACGGCGGGCCGCTAGTATTTATTTAAGATCACTGATTGAGATTTAGCGACATCAAAAAAATATACGCCATAAGCTACCTTCTTCACGAACACTTGTGTACTTCAAATGAACAAAATTGTACAAAAACAACCAAAATTACTAATTTTACTCAATGTGTACACAAAATTCAATAATTGTTAAATTCTTTTGCCTTGCTTCTGCGGCCGTCTTTTCTTTAGATCCCTCCAGAAATGGAAAGTAAACCATAAATAGTTTTTATTACATGATGGTAACAGTACCTTTTTTCGCCAGAATTACACCAAACGCCTAACATCAGCTTCAGATGGACAAAGCGCCATGGTCATTTTTTGTTATTATAAACTATGTTATATGTCCATCATCGATCTAACCATCAGTTAATTCGTAAATGGTTTGGTATCTGTGAACATGGACTTTAAATTAGATGCAATCCATACAGCCTTGTGTAAGAGTTAAACTTTTTAAATAACAGCTATGTTTATTTATTATAACTTGTTATTTTGCACTTTATTTTAACACTGCACTCTTCCTACTTCGCAAGGCAATCGGCATGAAGATATTTTTACGTATGTTTTTATTAATCTATCTTTAATAATTATTCTGCATAAAAAAACACTATTTTAAAAAATATTTAAGTAAAATTCAATGAATGAATTGCCAACGTCCATACCACGTTGAATACACCGGTTCTCGTCCGATCACCGAAGTTAAGCAACGTCGGGCGCGGTCAGTACTTGGATGGGTGACCGCCTGGGAACACCGCGTGATGTTGGCTTTTTGTTTCTTTTTTTCAAACACTGGCTTTTGTATGTCGCTGTGGCTACATTTCAAAATCCATAAGATGTTGTTAATATAAAAAAAAACATTTTTAGAATTGAAAAAGCGTGATTCCGAAACACAAATATCAGAAGCCAATACGTCACTGGATAAGGAAGAGAGATCTGAAATAAACTCCTCTAAATACCTTGGTGGATTGGGATGTGCCTCTTCGGAAAGTGTTGACACCGCAAGAGACAGCTTTACAGGACTTAGAAGGTAATTTTATTTTTTAGATTCAACTTAGATTGAAAGGTAATATAAAAAATCGGTATTTCAAATGTTATTTGGTAACAGGGCAACCCAGTATTAAAAAAAGAATCATTCAAAAATTCATCATGATGTTCTGGTTTTTATCTGTTCAATCGAAATTATTTATTACACAGAATCTATGCACCGCCATCAGATTTCTCATCGCCGGAAGTGGAGAAGCCTCAATTAGAGCGCGCTAAATCCTTGAACTGCATGAAGACTGAATTTGGGAGTAAAATAGACGATGAATTACTGGCGACTATGAACGTGAAGCCGTTAGTTGCCATACATGAACGGTGGATATATGAAGCCAGTAGGAAGTCGGAACGTTCGTCGTCATTGCCAGAAAATAACCGGTGAGTTTGCTTCAGAAGCACAATAAATTATTCAGTCGCAGTAAAACTACAAAAAGTTGACTTAGTTTTCAAAAAGTAAATCATCTACGTACACAAAAATTAAGTATGTTCCTCGACTTCCCTGGGATTCCATCATCAGATCTAGACTCGGTGGCAATGCTACATCCTCGGAAGTACAATAGCGTACTCAAATTTAAAAAAAAAAACAATTTTTGAAATCTGTTCAGAAATGACGGAAAAATCTATTAACATATAAAAAAATGGGAGTGAAACATTATTTATATTTTATCCTCCTTTTTTTCAAAGTCTGTCGAAATGGGGCTGTAGCGGTGTGGTAAGCTGACCCTACGGACGTCGTTTCACCGTTCAGCTTGTATGGGAAAAAATAACTTGTTGTTTTTTATGTTACTCGCAGATTTTCCCATTTTCTTATAATTTAAACAGCGTGTGTGGCCGCGTTCCAATCCGGTGGGAGTTTTTAGAATTATGTAGACGTGTCACAAGAATCTTTGTATAGAACTACGTGAATAAATATATTTTGATTTGATTCTCTGCGGGGTTAGTAAGATCACGGTCATCTTGACACGAACTTTTCGTTTTGGGCCGCATTGAAATGTCAAACTCAAAAAACGGAGAATATTCATGACAAACAAAACGTGACATCGGCGATGGACGATAGTACGTTATGAAACGTTAGCGAATGAATGGCATTGTTAGAAAGGGGTTTAAACCTTTGTGTATGGAGGGTAGAGGTAAGGAGCGCATACTCATATAGCCTTTTGACTCAAAAAGTGTCAACAAATTAGCATTAAATAAAGGGGCCAGAATGGCGCTAGTGTAGTGGAGGGTATGATGTGAATTTAACTGTTTTAGATGGCTTGAAGTTTGCTAATTGAAAGTAGTAAAATAATATCAAGTATTCTCACCGACTAAAGTAGTCATTTTATGTGTTGTAATTGCAAGTTAAACCTCTACCCTCCATACCTTTGTGGCTTAGTCAACCGCCGCCATTTTGTGTTTTTTTCAAAATGGCGAACGATAATTCCTACAAATAAGATATGACACTTGTACAAGCAAAAAAGTATGAGGGTCAATATATCCGAAAGCGTCATATCACAGAGCTATTTACACTGAGCCAGGCTTCATACAAAAAAGTTCAATCCCATTTGTAGGATAACATGCCCGAAACTAAGATTTGAGAGAGGATTTCGTTTTGAAAACTAAACGAACATTCGTTTTGTCTGCGATCGTCTTGTACGCCACGTTTCTAGAACTAATCATATTTATCAGTCTCGTATTGCATGTGTTTCATATTTATTACTCACGTAATTGTAACTTATTAAGTAATTCGTTTTGATTACATTTTTGTTTATTATTTCCTTTCTTGTCTTCTTCTTCGTATTATTTTTTTTGTACTACGAATTAATTTTTTTTCGCTCCTCCAGTTTTCTATCTTGTGCAATATTATGTAATAGTAATTGCAATCGCATAATATACAGATGGTTGTCAACTAACAGCCATTTTAGGGGAGTCTGATTCTGGCAAACTTCTACAGCATACAGATTGTGGGCCCTTAGATGCTCCCTTCAAGATGATTTTTCTTGACATATACATTAGGTTTTGATTCGAATCTAACTTTAAAAAAAAATTTGTTTTATTTTCTATCATTTACTAGAAACAAAATTTGTCAATTTTTGTTTTATGTTTTTCATTCCGTTTGTTATTATGTTATGTTTAGGGGTATATTTTACGGGCTAGTTATTTTGTACTTCTCAATTATTTAGTGTACCTAAGTGTAATTATTACACCACGTAGCAGAAATTTATACTAACGTATTTAAAGTAAATCGTAAACATTATATATTGGTACTTTAATATTGGGTTCTCAAACTGCACGATAAGTTATATTTTAAAATGTATTATAATCAACAACAAAGTTGGATCTCGTCTTATCTTGAATTTTTTAAAGTAGCATACTTACAAACTTTTCATTGATGTGAAAACTTCTTTAGCGACGTGGGCAAAAACTTCTAAACTCGCGTCAGGACACGTGACCTGATCGAAAATTCCTAAGACGGCGCAGGGCGATTGCGCGAATCAGACGGCGCGGGCCGCTTGCGCAAATATTCGTGTTGTCATGTTTGTGTACGATAGCACAATAAATAAATATTGTATTCTACCACGTAATTGATAGTATTTTCATACTAATAATTAAAGCATTTCGTGCAAAATTATTCCCTAACTATTCCAAAATATCAAACATGCACATCATTAATATTCAAGTTTTCACTTTTGCCGGCACTCCCGGAGTGCAAGTGAGTTTTTACAATAACTATAACCTAGGACATTTTTTTCGTCATTTCCATAGAAATAAACATCAATTTTTCCATTCGATTTCGGTCATTCTTTAACGTATTCACGCCTAAAGTCTTAATTATTCATGCATTTTATGAAACGTTGACGTTTTGAAAGGACTAAATTGGTTTGTGACAAGTACGTTATATAATTGTTAACATGATAACCTTGAAATCTAAATAGAGCAAGACAAGAGTAAGAAGCTGTGTTGGATGGGTACTTGTTACGAAAAAAAAAACATTGGCTTTCACATGTAATTATGAACAATAAGTATTATAAGCTGTTAAAATGACAAGAAAAATAACGAAAGGTGTAAAATATGCATTTGTCAAATTATAAATAAAAAACCTTTTAAAATTTCAAGTTTATTAAGTTCTTTATCTACCTAAGACATCAATTTCCTAATGTGGGAAAATAGAATAAAATATACTCGTAGGTCTTAGTGTGTCTCAAGATTAATAATTGATTTAAAAAAGTATTTACTGTCACTATTTTTTTTTAGGTTTATACTTCAGGTACTTCTTTATTTTTTGTAGCTTTTCAAACTTAACATTACATTATGCAATTAGGCTTCGCAAAATAAGTTTTGTAACGATTTTTGATGGAATATAATAATCTTTATTCGGAAATATGAACTAAATGTCAAGATAATTGATACTTACTCTGTCACAAATCCATGTAAGGGCATGGATTGTCTTTAAGTCAGAGATCAGCTTAGAATTAGTTTATTCCATCTCTATTCCGTCCTTATTAATAGTGAATTTATGTAATGTCAAGTTCAACTTTGCAGTAGTTAGATTCAGTGTAAACTACATTTCTTAATAAAACGGTAGATGTTTTAGGTGTCTTCGTTGTGCTGTGGCCAGAGCATTAGGTCAGTTGTGCAAGTCTACCGGATCATGACATGACTGTCTCCGTGGCGGCAGGAATAGATGATGCGATGGGTCTATACCCGGACGAGTTATAACACTACACTCTACTAGCAGTGGTGTTGTTGGTATTATGACCTATTAAAAGTTTAAAACTAACTGTCTAACAACAACCAGATAGTCTATTCTACACAGGAGACTTGACCAAAACGGGGCTAACTTTTTCAACCAGAAAGGTTATTTATTCATAAAATTACTTACTCTTATGCGATGTATAATAGCCACACAATTTAATGTTAATGAAAATAGATTGAAATTGTTAAGGTTTACATCATGGTTTTTAGTTCAGAACTCAACGACAGATGTCAGTGTATTATTTTCGTCGATCGCTTCCAGCGCGGTGGCAAGACTCGAGCGGCGACAGTGACCTCCTCGCTGCGAGTCATTGAAATCATACTTACCTGGCGTAGGGGATACCGTGATCAAGAAGGCGGTTCCCCCAGAGCGAGGCCCTTCCATTGCACTGCGGTCGGGTTGACCTCTGCGATTATCCCTAATGTGGATAACTCGGACGCGTAATTTTTGGTAGTGAGGACTGCGTACGCGCTGTCCTCTTATTAATTCCTACTATCCTTCAGGTTAAAAGTAGTACTGATACATTCTTTTATAAACAACTTCTAGTATATTCGCCCCAGTGAAATTTTGCAAATAAATTTTAAAGCGGCTATTCTCAACCGTTTTGGTACACACATTTATGTTTAATGGTTAACAATGAAATGCTATTATATAATAGAGGCTGAAGGTTTGACAGGGAGGGAAGGATTGGCACTCCCTGAAATTCCTATCTTGTTAGGTCTTATTTGATACTTCTTGAATAGTAGGTACTTCTCAAATCAACTACTGGAAAAAAGCCCTTACAAATGAAAACTTATTTGTTTTTTGATAACTACTTATTACCATAAGCGCAAAATATAATTGTGATCTTTTAGAAGCAATAGATAATTCATTACAATATAACATTTTTGATTTTACAATACGTAGGTACTCAAAAACAAATACTTTTAATTAATTAGTATTTTACTCGTAAAACATTTTGTTTAGTGATAATTAAAAATTTGCAACATATGTCGCCAACGTCCATACCACGTTGAATACACCGGTTCTCGTCCGATCACCGAAGTTAAGCAACGTCGGGCGCGGTCAGTACTTGGATGGGTGACCGCCTGGGAACACCGCGTGATGTTGGCTTTTTGATAATTCTGAATTCACTCTGGCAAGTTTGAAATTTTAGATGTCTGTATGTTTGTAGCATGTTTTTGTAAATTCGTTTCTATATCTTAATAACACTGAACTCTTTCGAGACGACTGAACCAATTTTGATATTTTTTTTTTTGTGTGTGTTTAAGGGAATTCGGGAATAGTTTAAATTCACAATTTGGTCTCCTGGAAAATGTTTTTTATTAATGAATTATTTTTTTATCTGTAAGTAGTCGTTGATTTTGGAATGTTTTACATTAAGTCCGGCAGACTGCGCTACTATCGAAGCATTAATGTTAAGCGATACGAAGTTTGCTGGGTGAGCTTCTATATATATAAAATAAAAATCGCCATTGATTTGTGACTTTTCATTTAATTTATAACTCAATACCGGGCTCACCTAAACCAAATGTTTAGGCTTTGTTCGGACTATTTAGTAGATGGTTTATGTGAAGTTTGCATAAAATCGGTCTAGCGGTTCTTCATTTATTACATTTTTTGTAACAAATAAATTCAAAAAGTGGCGGATAATTTTGTTGATAGATATTTTTCAGTCAAATTTAAACTTTTTTCAGATGAAAGCACAATCCTCGCTGTCATATTAAAACTATTTTCAATTGTTTTTTCTTTTGTTTTGTTATCTCATTCATATGGTCATACGTAGCGAAGTACGTACTTCGCCATATATTTTAAACTACTTGTATTACAAGCGTTCATAAGCGCTTAATTTCTATTACAGAAATCCTGTTCAAGCTGTTAAGCCTGCTTCACACTGTGTGGACACATTTCAGAAGTCGTTGCCGCAGTTGCCGGTCCGGCGTCCGAGCATTACGAAGATATACAGGGCACCAAACCCACCTACCATTAACGGTCAGTTTCTATGACAACCTGTCACATAAGTAAATAAATGTCTGAATAAATAAATACACTTTTTATCTTTAAAAAAAAGTTAAAGTATCTTCACGCCCATATCCCCGAAGTGGTAGGCAGAGGCACAAACAGGGCACCCATGACTAGCCGAAGACACTAAGTCCCACAATGTGATAGATGGCAAGCCTATCGCCAACCGGGCACACATCCAATTCCGAGCAACATTTTTTTTGTTATTAGAAAATTGAAAAACCCAACTTTTCTTTTTGTTGCCCGACCCGGGATTCGAACCCGGGACCTCATGCACTCAAGTCCAAGACGTGCACTCAAAAATAGTACCTAAATATTAATTTTAATTATTGTATATTTAACTGTAAGTACACCAAGCTGGTCACGAAGGATCTCTGGAGTTCTTATGAATTTAAAACTAAAGTAATAGATACCTAATTCATTGACTGCATGAGGTCCCGGGTTCGAATCCCGGGTCGGTCAACAAAAAGAAAATTGGATTTTTCCAATTTTCTAATAAAAAAATGTTGGTCGGGATTGGAAATGTGCCCGGTTGGCGATAGGCTTGCCACCTATCACATTGTGGGACTTAGTGTCTTCGGCTAGTCGTGGGTGCCTTGGTTGTACCTCTGCCTACCTCTTTGGGGATAGGGGCGTGAAGATACTTTACGTAAAATATGACTTGAGATAATGGTAATAAACCATAATTGACACAGATGAAAAGCTTATGGGCTTCAGATTAGTACTTTACTTGCTGTAAAACAACGTCTTGATAATAATTTTAAAAGAGAATTTTGGTGTTACTTACGAAAAACGTAAGGAAAAATGCCTGACATACCTGCTAAGTACCTCTGCCATATGCTGTTTAGGGTAGCTAAATATATTAGTATAAAAATATTTTTGGCGTCTCAGATTTAGGTAATGTGGGTTAATAAAACTGCAAAACCGACTTCAAATATTTAAATGGGTACCACGATAAAATTTTATCATTCATTTTTCGAAAGATAGCAGGAAGTTCCCGAAATGGTCCCACGGTCCCACATACATTTTATCGACATTCTACTAGTAGTTTTTGAGTTGTTCTGAATAATGTCTAAATTTTCACACAATATATTTTTTTATAATATTGGAAGGCAAATAAGCAGACGGATTTCCTGATGGTAAGAAATTCACGCCGCATACAGACAACAAAAGTGGTAATGGTGCGTTGCCAACCTGAGGGCGGAAGGTTAGGCGTCGAGCAAAAGTAAGTTTACCGGCTACCTTACCCTCCAAATCGGAAGACGTCATGACGTTATGGCGGCAGGAATAAGTAAGGCGGTGGTACCAATCCGGGCGAGTCGCTGCGAAACTTTACCACCTAGTCAGATGTCACGGTGTTAGTGACGATAAACCTATGCTCGCCTTTTTGGAGCTGCCTGGCAGGAAGGCAGATGATCTATTCTGCAAAAGAGCCCGGACCAAGACGGGGTAGGTATACCTAGTTTTTTAGCTTTATTAGTTAATATGTTGACGATCGGATAGGATCATGGTAAAATTAATGTGGGAACACCTCGTAATCATGACCTACCTTTTTAAATAAGAATCATCATTTCTTTTATATTTGGCGAAGTAATCGCGTAACAAGGGTACAAAAACAACACAGTTGAATTGAGAACTTCCTCTTTTTTCTGAGTCTGTCAAAAATGACATTGAGATTTCTTAAACTTTTTTTTGTCAAAGTTAATCGATTAAAAGAAGACACTTTTCAGATTGGTAAAATGTTTCCTTTTTACTTCTAAAATAGGACTGTACAAATATAAGAAAAATGCTGTAGATCTCAATGAAAATTAGTTTGATGGTGATGCAGTCAGCAGTTTTTTACAATAGGGTAGCACATTACTTCGCAATTAATATGACTTGGTCATATACCTATAAATAAAAAAAGTGATAATGTTTTCAACATAGCGAAAAATTTATGCACAATTAACTGTAAAACTTCTATTTTTGGATCATGATAAAATGAATATGAGGCCACCGGCCACCCCAGAGACCTATCTCTCTGCAATAGAACCATCAAAATCGGTTGGATATTGACTGAGTAATCGCTTTACAAACGTACAAAAAAAAACAATCGAACCTTGAGAGCCACCTCCTTTTTAACAGTAGGTCAATAAAAAGAGCGCATGTGGAAAATCTGAGCAATGTCTAGCTTTATATATCATTAATTAATCAATTAAATTAAATTAATTTAATTAATGTAAGGCAGTAATGGTTACAAAGTTGTAAAAAGCGTAGTCTTGATATTTTCGTGCGTTATTTTTTTTTTTGTTACTTTGAAAGAAATAGTGCAGTCGTTACCGAAAAATCATTATCTGCTAACTGAATACTAGAAATCGTCTGTGAAGATATAATTATAATCATTCAGCTGAAGTAAAGCATGTCTTACTTCACATCTTTTCTTCCTTTCTTCTTGTCCTACCTCTGGCTTTCTTGCACCATCCTCACTCTGAACCAACAAACTAGGTACCTACTGTCCAAGAAAAAAAATACATCTCAGTTGTATCTGTTTGTTATATTCGTTTTAAAATAAATAAACATTTTTTGAAGTGAAAACTCCTTTAGCTGCCTTACTGCGCGAGATCTAAAATGAAACGTAGATTCATTGCTATTTTTGTATTGCTTAGATATTTTTGCAAAGAGTATAGGATTCGCAATGGATAATACGCCGCAATATACCTACCATTACATTCTCACAAGACAACGTGATAGCAGATACATATAATATCAACAGATATTGCTCTATTTGTTCCATCTTGAAAATAAGCTTTATGTGTAGATGAGAAATGTTCATTATACAGATAATATAACGACGCTCCTAGCCGTCATGTAGTCTTACTTTAAGGCCCCATACTTAGTCAGCCAGAAGAGCCAATCAGCGCACTCCCCCGTTCCATGATTACTATGAAATATTGTGCTCTAAAGTAAATGTCTTAAGCGCCAAATCACTATTTTTGACACTATAAAAGTAATTTGTTAAAAAACATAAAAACTGAAACAGTTTATCTTTTAGGTATAATACTTATCTATGTTTATGTTAAATCTAGTGTCGATATTTTTATTATTGAAGTAGACAGATGGGTTTTGCTTTCAAAAAAGGGTTAACTTTTTGATTTTTTTCTATCGAGCAAAGTGAAATAAATCGTGTTTTGGAAACACTACTCTTATAAAGCATATTAATGTTAATCTTGTGTATTTTTGTCGCCAAGATCCATAA
>NJDC01003045.1:0-25376 GCA_002245475.1 Calephelis virginiensis
GTTTTGACGCTTGATTGTCCACACGTTTAGAGAAAAATGGCGGCAAATCGGAAAAAAGTCGATATCTTTCGATTTATGTATTAAAAACATATAAAAGTATATATTTTTAGGATCCCTGAGAACTCAGCTACGTAATAACGTAAGAATGTGTATGTTTAACGTCAAAACCATTTGCAACAAACAAAATGTGAAAAAGCTTTCCGTGTTTTTTCCCAATTTTCCCAAGACAAAAATTTTTTTTATGAAAAACAAACGTATTTCATTTACCTTCTATATACTTTATTCGAAAGAACATGAAACGCTTAATAGAATGCAATTACAAAAACAACAATGTCCATGTAAATATTTTACAACACAAGTTCGGTAAAAAAAAACGGGTCGTTATCTCACTACCTGCTACCCGGTACTACAAAAGGGCCAAATTTAGAAATTTTACACAAGCTTGTTGTAAGTTCTGAGAAGTAGTTTGTTTGTTTTATTCCATTTAATGATTGTTCTTCTCAGTAAAAGCGTTCACAGATGTTAAAATATGTTGGTAAATTTAAGTAAAACAAGATAATAAAACGGGTGGTCAAACGGCTAAAATCTGATAAAATTGTTTTTTTTTTATTTCAAAATGTACCGAATATGTACTTGATGTAAATTTAAATTTATAATTTTAATTATATTTGTCAATTAAAAAAATATAAAATTAGCTATCTCTCACAAACGAATTCTCTATAGAATTAAATTCTTGCATGTTCGAAAAAGTATCACATGCTATTTAATCTCTTATTATGCAGTATTTAGTGGAAGACACTCATAAAACTTATATGTTTTATCTGTGGATGTATAATATAAACATATTACAAATGTAATATAGAAGAATAATTATACTTTATAATTTATTATATAATTAGAAATAGTTAAAATCGAGCGGGCCGTTACGTCGCAAGTACATACATGACCGACTTAAATATCTCTAAATTTTATGTAAATCATTTAGTGGCTGCGAGCAGTTGAACAAATAATTATATATTGCTATACACATATTTTAAAATAAGGAAAAAGACAAGCCCGCTGAGTTTCTTGCCGTATGAGAAGATACGGCAAGAAACTTATGTGTCCGCGTTCCGATACGGTGGAAATTTCTAGTATTATATTGACGCGTCACAAGTGCCTTTTCTAAGTTATATGTGAAATAAAAAGTTTCATTATTCCAATTCGAAGTGATTTTATATGTGTCACTTCTAAACAATAAAACTTAAGTCTAGGAAAAATTTCGGGATTTTGTGTTAGTCCCGGTTGTTAGTGACATCAGACTTACATCATGCCTGTTATTTTTCCGCTGATTTGAATCAAAGCATTGATCACACAGTCGACACTACTGCTGTTTAATCTTTGCCTTCACATCGTAATCAAAGCGTGACGGTTTTTATGTGAATGGAAGTGCCGCATCCAACTTGAGACATTCTTTTCCGTTTATTTCAAGATACAAATAGGTATGTATTAATATATTTTTTTACGAAAATTTGATCTTGTTCTTTTAAAACATTATGATACTGGAAGTTTTGTATTAAGCATTAGCGGGCACTTTTTATAAAAAGAAAGCTCAAAGTTCCAGCATACATAAATACATTTTTATACAAATACGCAGGCAACGGAGACACTTGACATTACCTTCGGTCAACACCCGAACGATTTGATCATGAAAGGTCAGTCTAGGTCTCCCCGGGTACCTACATCTATCCACATTCACATTGTATATCTGCTTTCTCAATCTCTTATCAATCATTTTTTTATATGTTTGAATGCTCTTTCTCATTTTAACACCATTTTTTTCTTTCAAAAGCTCTGTTTCTCGGATCTTACTGTTGCTAAAGCGGTTAGCGAGCGTTATACCACAGATTTTCTGTAGCACTCATTTAGACCACATTTATCCTACTCTCATGCTTTTTCTGGCATACCTAACTCTCGCTTCCACACAACAACGTTAGGATATGCATAGAATTATGCAAAGCGATTCTAGCACTTTGACTCAAAACCTCACTTTGAAATATTTATCGCTTATCCAGCGATGCATTCACACTATTGCCTGCACATGCAAACACTCTCTTTTCTACATCCGCGGTGTACATTCCATATATTAACAAACTTCCATATATTAACATTTAGAGACATTTGTCCAAATACAAAATAAACAAGCGTTTTGAGAAACGAAGGCAATGTGTTGCCGCCCACCCACACACATATTTTAAAATCTAAGTACACAGACTGCACAGCACGCACCAGGGACCCGTCTATCGCATAATCTAGTAAAATGTCCTGAAATTTCTTATGTACAACCCTATCAAACGCTATTTCGAGATAACACAACTACAAAATTTGTTTCAAAAGACCAAAAATAGTTCTGAACGGCAGGAACACCAAGCTTGATCATCTCAGCTTTAGCTCACTAGGCAAACCTGTATCGAGGTAACCTAAAATTCCAGTTAACCGTTTACTTACGCCTCTCAAACATCGAATATAAAACCTTGACTTACTTGGCAATTAAAACAATATATCATAAAAAAAGCAAGCTATAAGATATATATTTAAACAGGAAAAATCAAACTAGCAAGCAAACAAAAAGAAAACGCATTTTTTTCTTTCATAAAAGTAACAGCAAACTAAAAAACAGCGCTTAAAACGCTTTCTGATATCATATTTAAAACTTTTAATATCTATTTATCAAACAGACTATATTGTAAATCACAATATTATGTCTATTAATCCACTTCGTAAGATTTGTTAACAGTGCTGTTTCTTCATACGAGAGTGATATTAATCAGTTTTAATTTCAGCCTTTGCTTCATCACGTCTTTTGTTTTTAATATCACAGTGCTCTATTGCCAATTTATAAAAAAAATCATGTATTAACATCCCAAAACGGAAGGCAACCATGCTCTTTACAATATTAAATTTTTAACTCTATGTACGCGACGAACAGCAGCTGAATCGTGGACAGGAGTTGACAGCAGGATCTGTGCGCTCGTAGAGCTGATCGCAGATCGCAGGATAATTATTGACGGACATAAGGGCATACAACAGTCTCTTCACAATTTCCTCATAATTTTCTAGAATAACAAAATCTATAAATAGTTTTAATGTGTACAATTTACAGGGTGTATTTGATACCGTAACGAAAACTTCTGTGGAAGTTTAGATTCATATCAGACTTCAAAATTCCGTTAACAGTTTTTGTTGGAAACAAGTGGTTAAATATTTAGCATTTTTTCAGAAGAAAGTATATATATATGCATTAAACCGCGCGTTGCGAGCTGTAGGTGCCGATTTCATTACATTCATTACATTACCCTGTTTCATTACATTGCTGCTTTTAGTAAAAATGTGTTACTTATTAGATTTTAAATAAAAATCGAGTTGCGTTAGATAGTATTAATGAAATAATAGTTAAAACAATAAAAAAAAATACATTTTACATACATTTTTTTGTAGAAATCATGAAATTTCCGACACAAAATTCCAACTACGTAGGTATGCATGTCTATCATGTACAGAATCATTAGTTTAATTTTTCGGTACGCTGTCATTTACACGGTGTATACTATTTGTAGTCCATAGTTAGTAACATATACCTATATTTTGTAGTTTTACTAGATTATTAGGTAATATTTATGATTTTAAATATTGATGACTAAGACTTTTTCCATCGTTTGTGGTAACTGGTTTCTTTAATCAAATTTCCCCATATTGCACACTACAGATTTTATTTCCCCGATGAGATGAATTGCTAAGAAATTTCCCCGGCTTGGTACGGGCTCCTTTGCAGAATAGACCATCTGCCTTCCTGCCAGGCAGCTCGTAAAAGGCGAGCGTAGGCTTTCCGTCAATAACACCGTGACATCCTACTAGGTGGTGGTAGTTTCGCAGCGACTCGCTCGGATTGGTACCACCGCCTTAACTATTCCTACCGCCATAACGTCCAATGCTTGCCATTGACGTATTCCAGTTCGGAGGGTAAGGTAGCCGGTAAACTTACTTTTGCTCGAGGCCTATCATCCCAACCTTAGGTTAGCAACGCACCATTAGCACCTTTGGTGTCTCTAGGCGGCGTGAATTTCTTACCATGAGGAAATCCGTCTGCTTGTTTGCCTTCCAATATCATAAAAAAACAATAGTTTGAAACTTGACAAACACATAATCTTTTGTTTTTCTTAGATATTTAATCATGGCTTGAAAATGACTATCAAATTTTGTATGTCAGCACGTCATTCCAAATATTTGACATTCAGTACTTCCCATTGGTTGACCATGATATCTCAAATTTCAAGAAATGTTGGAAAATTCAGGAAAGGGACACATTGCAAGTGAGAAGCGGGTTTTATCCCAACAAAGTTCGCTGATTGTTATATAATGGGCATGACAATATTCTCCAACTCAACTCATTTCATAGATTTTGGAAAATGTAATTCAATTCATGTTTTCGTGAGAAAGACTTAGATGGTGTTATTAATTATAAATATTTAGAGCTCATTTCGCAATAACTTAGCATGCAAACACACATAAAGTATACTAAAAAAAAATATTTGTTTAAAATTTAAGCTTCCTCATAAAAAAAAAATCTTAAATTACTTGACTCTAAAAATGACATTAATCACAAAAAGGACATTTTTTATATCACAACACTTTTATTGATTTAAATTATGTGGAAAATAACTAGTCGCGTAACATTCGTGTTACATATACTCTTGCATATTTCCGTGCCTGTAATATGTAACAGGCAGGCAGGCAATAGTGACATTTCTCAGGAATTACAAAAATAAATTCTTATCCTTTCCTAAGAGTAAAATCATCAAAATAAATAAACAAAATTTTGATAAAGAAATAATAAAACCAAATTTTTGCTGATTATATAATTTTCTTACTTTGGGGTTAGATTCAATTGGTGTAACTTGTCCAGAGATATTAACGTTTTATTATATTTGCTAAAATAATAAAATAAACGTTTAAAAAAAATGTGTTAAATAGAATATATACAAGTTTATCATCTAACAGTTGAAGAAAAGTACTGTTATTATTTTAATTTAAGACCTTATTATTTTAGTTTAAAACAATAAATTTCTGAAAAACAAGTTGAACAGAAAATAGTTCTTGCTTCCACAGTAAAAAGGTTTATAGGTATCAAAATATTGTTGGTTCATTAAATAAACGTAATTATCTTCAAACCGCTAATTGCGAACTCAGAGACACTCTATATAAAATACATGTTATTTGTCTTTCTGAAAAATGTTTAAAGCTAAGCTCTGTACAAAAATTTAAACATGATGGATACTACACAGATTCTCATTTCTCGCGCAATATTCAGCATCATAGTGGCGCCTGTATATTTAAAAAAAATGAAGAATTTCATTATAAACCATTACAAATGCACACACCCTATGCTTTTGAAAGCTGTGCAGTTAAGATTTGTCATCAAAAACATTCTGTAAAAAACCAAGTCTCGAAGCTCAAATTTTCTACTGTTAAAAGTTGTTAATAACTGTAATACCAAATCAGATAATTTATTTAGACCCTACTTTCTTCTTAAGTCTTATGTTACTACGTAAGTTAATAGCATGTCGATATTAAAAATCTTTTACTTTTTAAATAAATAGGTGGAATTGGCCATTGCATGATTATATTGTTTAGTATGTATCACACATCACTACGGGCTAGTAACCCGGTTTTACTTCCGTAATAACTTAGGAAATAAGGCCCCGTAAGTAAGGACTAAATAAATTATCCGACCTGGTATTACAAGGTTCTTACGACATTTTATGGTGGAAATTCTGAGCTGCAGAACTTGGTTTTATGACAGGATAGTTTTGATAGCATCTGATTTTTTTTAAAGTCCTGCTTTTTTTTTTAATTTTTGATACCTTTTACATTTAGAAAATATAAATAGCGATTTTTCTTAAAGGCTCTGTCTTATGATTTTTTGTTATTTTCGTAGGTAGTCTTCATCTTTTCTTTCGCCGGTACTACTTCTTGGTATTCACATACAGTATGTCCGAATCAATTGTGGCTTACAGTACCAGTATACTGTAAGTATGCAAGCTATAGGAATACACGAACAAATCCTTAGTAAATAGTAAATAAAAGCGTCAGTCATCCAATCATCAAAGTATGTTATAATAAATAACCGAACTTATAAACTAAAATCGCAAACTGACATATTTATATACCTTAAAACTATCCAATCACCAGCCAAACCGTAAACAAACAATGTCATTAAACCTATAAGTCGTAATAGTAATATGAATATTAAACAATAATCAATCGAAGTCATGAACGAAAATCGCAAACTTATAGGTTACTTATATTTTCCTACGAGAATGTTGTACAGTTTCATGGGATAAAAATTGGGTGTGTTCCTACTCTATACTCCCCCCCCCCCAACCAAGCTTTGTCTCATATATTAACTACTAACCTATCTATAACTATTATTTCATTATTAATGAGGGCACAATGATTCACTAACAGCAAATGTTGCAGTTGATGTATTTAGAAAAATGGACAGAAATTATGAAATATTTAGGTTTTTCCTTGAATTAGAATTATTCTAAAGTTCAAGCTGCTAGAAATACCTTGGGCTGTTGATGATCGGTTAGTCAGTCAGTAAGTGACAAAATTAAGAAAGTATGACAAGTTGCAATTCTTAAACTACTGTTTCAAATTTAATGAAATTTTTAAACATGCAATTTTTATAAAATTCAGGCTTTTTGTTTTAGCACTTGCGAAGAGAGCGAGAAAAGATACGACCGTGCTGTCGGGTTCACTACTGTGCCGCCAGATAAACTATAACTTAAATAAATCGTACTTTAAGTTCAAACGTTATCTTTCTTAATAAATTAGAATCACTATTAGCAAACATTATGAAAAATTTTTAAAAGATATCTGTTTCATATGGAGATCACCAATACTCATAAAGCATTTTAGATAATAATCATTTATGTCACGATATTTTAAAACCGACTAGAAAACTTGCATGCTTAAATGTTATTGCTAGCAATTTAGATAATGTTTATTCTAACACTCACGATCTTGGTTTATCTGATTATGAAACTGCACTAAGTATATAAGTAAAAAAAGTAAGTATATAAGTAGAGTTTCATATTGTAAGCCAAAGCCTGTTTTTTGGTTTGAAACAAAGCATCTCTTTGGACAATAAAATATTAATAAGCTTTACGAATATCTCTCATCTTAAAGTTTTAGTGAAGTTGTTACAAGTGGTAATTGTAACGAAGCTTTTAATAAATTCTATGATACCTTTACGTTGTTTTATGAATTATGTTTTCTGAAAATTCAAATTAAGGTGTCAAATTAGCCAATAAAAAATAAATGACTGTCCAAGGGTCTTCTAAACTGTTAAGTAAAACCTCAAACGTATTTAAATTATCGTTATTACCAATATAACAAAAAGGAAAATAAAAAACTTACGAAAGTTATAAAAATAGTATCTTCACGCCCATATCCCCGAAGAGGTAGGCAGAGGTACAACCAAGGCACCCACGACTAGCCGAAGACAAGCAAGCCTATCGCCAACCGGGCACATTTCCAATTCCGACCAACATTTTTTTTTAATTAGAAAATTGGAAAAACCCAATTTTCTTTATGTTGGCCGACCCGGGATTCGAACCCAGGACCTCATGCAGTCAAGTCCAACACCCGGACCGCTAGACCACAGAAGCGATTATAAAGGCGAAGTTATAAAAATAATTTTCAAAATTTAAAAAAAAATTCTTAGTATGTACTTATGCTCAAGGAATATGTAATCTTTTTAATGAGTACTTTATAAATCAGATAATCTAATCTCGTAATAAAAATCAGCCTTGTTTTACAAATAGCACAAAATCGCATAATTTTTCCAATCATAGTAAAACTATGTTTCTAACACCAGTAGATAAGTATGGTATAACTAAAGTTACACATTATTTGAAAAACGCAATGGCAATTGGTTATGATAATATTAGCATAGTAATATTGAAGAATATTTCTAGTGTAACATCAAAACCTATTTGTCATATATTTTATTTATCATTTTTAGAACGAAAATATCCTGATTGTTTAAAAAAAGTATTTGTGAAATCCATTACTAAAATTAAATTAAAAATTTAAAAAAAAATCGACACAAGAACTAAATTTCCCTTTAAAAAACTTTTAAACGGCTCAAACG
Source organism: Calephelis virginiensis (assembly GCA_002245475.1). Taxonomy (NCBI): domain Eukaryota; kingdom Metazoa; phylum Arthropoda; class Insecta; order Lepidoptera; family Riodinidae; genus Calephelis; species Calephelis virginiensis. The sequence goes on from NJDC01003045.1 coordinate 8,198, forward strand.
ATTTTCATCAAAAACGTCTAAGACTTCTTCTATTCTCTTCTATTTCTATTTACAAGGTGGCAGAAAAGTACTTATGCCAACAAATTTACAACTTTTAGAATAAAAACGAAGTAATAAGCTGTAATCAGTTTGGGTTTTAGCCAGGAAAAAGTACAACTACTACTTACTTCACTACTTACTTACATTTACTTACATTACTTCGTTACTATCACGCTTTAGTGATCAAGTCAAAAACACCTAAATGGTAGACGGCAGGTGCTGGCTTTATTTATAGATTTTACTAGTGCTTTCGATACACTTGACCACAAACAACTCGTATCCAAGTTAGATGATTGCGGAATAAGAGGTCCGTTACTAACATGCTGTAGGGACTATCTGACCAAACGAGAATCGACTGTTAAGATTGATGGTGTACATAGTTAACCATTGACATTAAGCCATGGTACTGCCCAGGGATCAGTATTAGCTCCTTACATGTTAATGAAATGAGCAATTGCATCAAAAATTCTACATGTTATAAATTTGCTGACGATACATGTCTAATTTCATCTCATAAGGACCCAGAAAAAGCACGTGATTTATTGCAGTCCGATCTAAATGCACTTGCGCAATGGTGTCACGATTCTGGGATGACATTGAATGCAAAAAAAAAACTAAGTTACTTAGTATCAAATCACTGTATACCTACTAAAGAAACACAAATAGGTAAACTTATTGCACATAGCCATAATTGTCTCCATGCAAAAATCCCACGCTTGTGTCTATGCCCTCATATTGAAGTAGTAACCAGTCATACTTATCTAGGTTTATCTATGGACTCTAAATTTAACTGGCAAAATCACATAGAATATATTTGTAGTATGCCCCGCCACTTTCTATCTAATATTATTATTCTTAGACAATGCATTCCTTTTAAAGTAAAGTTAATGTTATACAATTCGATAGCGGAATCTTATATTCAGTATGGGTTAAGCAGCTATGGTGGGACGTACAGCTCTTATATCAAACAAATATACTCATTACAACTAAAATTACTGAAAAATATTGTATCACCTGGGCTGATTTAATACGGGTGGGCTGTTTAAATACTGCAAAATATTGCCAGTTCGATTGCAAATTAAATACATGTTACTTAAAGATAACTATTTTAATGAAGATATTAATAATTTTAACAGCATTGTTGCAATGATATTCTAAAAACATGGCGAGAGGACAATACAATACATAATTCCTGGCTTAATAAATGTTCTACCAAGCGAAGTATGTAATTCCCTGACTAAAAAAACATTAAACATAAATTAAAAATGTATCTATTAAGTAACATAGAGATATTTCCTAAGGATTTTTACTAGGGCGCACTAATTACTTAATTATTTTGTAGTATGAAGTTTTGTTATAAATAAATATATAACTAAATAAATAATGCGCCTATGTGCACGACGAAGAAAGCGGAATTCAATAGTAAGCCCTAGTAGTTTTAAGCAATGCCGTATAAGTATACTTATATTTATAAATTTAAATTTTTGGTAATAAATAGAAAAAAAAGAACAATCGCACATAAGTTACCTTTAATACAAAAAAAACTAAATTGAAAACACTACATCCGCTCAAGAGTTATAATGCCACAGGCAGACAGATACATCAAACTTATAACCCTCATTTGCGTCGGAGGCTAAAAAGGGGATCATTTTCAAAAATCAGTGTGACGAAATATAGTTATTTATGTTATTTTAACTTATTTAAAACAATCAGTGAAATTAAATGAAATAAGTTTTTTGCGGAATGTGTATGTTTAAGTTTTACAAAATACTTATTTGTACCAACACATTCTACCACACTGTGTTGTGCAAATATCTAATCATCCAATTAAGTTTGTGGTTTTCATTTGTATTTATACTTTTACATAAATTAGTTAAAATGTTTTTATTACAATTTAAACAAAAATTATTATTATCAAGGTTTACCATATCTTTGATATACTACCACCGTTTCCAATATGGATTTAGAAACTGCAGGTCTCTATGTTTTGACTTAATCAAAAAAGTAATCAATTGCCTAAATAATAAAAAAAAACACTTGCTGTATTTTTAATTATGAGTAAAGCTTTCGAATTTATATCTCATAATATTTTGTTAACAAAACTTGAGAGATAAGGTATTAGAAGTAAATCATTAGAATAGCTTCAAAAATATTTAAAGAATAGAAAGCAATGTGTTGAGATATCTAAAATAAGTGGAAACCGCAAGAAAGTTCAAATCATGTTTTTAATGACTGCTATGTACACAAGGGAATTTTTTGGGCCATGACTTTTTTTGATTTACATAAATGATTTGCCTTATGCTATCGATCACGATCCCATTTGTGCAAGTGCAAAAATAACAGAATTAAATTAAGTATTAATTAATTAAGAATTAAAAAAAAAAGAATTCTGTAAAGAAACAAGTAAAATTTTGACGAAGGTGACGGAATCGTTATATAAAAATAATCTTAAAATAAATCTTTCGTATATAAAATTAGTAGAATTTTAAGCACATTACAGAGATACAAAAAAATCGGATATGTTATTAAGTAATACTACTATAGAGATTTAGATTTAACTAACTTCCTAGGAATACAATTGATAAATATTGTAATTGGAATCCGCAGATTGATTCACTTTGCAACAAAATGGATGAATTTGTATACATGTTAAGAAGTGTAAGACTTAAATGCATCTCTTCTAGCGTATCATAGGTACATGTTTCTTCCGTTTTGTAATATGGTATACTTGTTTGTGGTATATAAAGTTGTTAATCAGTAGCACTCATATAAGCGACTTTGCTAGTTTCTCAAAATATTATCTGTACCTTATTGATATATTGGGCTGTATATGTGTTTGTAAAAAAACATCATCATTTATTTCAAACAAACAAAAAGTCCTTAAGGCTGCTAAGTTGTTCAACTTTTACTTAGACTAGACTGAATCCTGTATCCGCTTATTACTATATAAAAAAAACACTGTCTTTAATTTTAGTTATCTGTGTATTCCTCTTGAGGCCGCTTTCCCCTTCTTGAGTTAAATTGACATTGGGGTAAACTGTCAAAAATATATCGATTTAACTCTATAATAGAAGCTAGCTCGAAGTTAAATGTACATATAAGTCAGGATTATACAAGTGACCATTAAAGAGAGAAGAAGAGGTAGGCAGAGGTACAACCAAGGCACCCACGACTAGCCGAAGACACTAAGTCCCACAATGTGATAGGTGGCAAGCCTATCGCCAACCTGGCACATATCCGATCCCGAGCAACGTTGTTTTTTATTAGAAAATTGGAAAACCCAATTTTTCTTATTATTTTCTGACCCGGGATTCGAACCCGGGACATCATGTAGTCAAGTGCAACACCTGGACCGCTAGACCAAAGAGGTCAGTTTTATTTAATATGAAATGCCTTACAATTAAGTTCAAAATAAATTGTGAAGTTCCATATCTTCAGAATAGATTGTGATCTACTTAGACTCTAGTTACGTAACGTATTATATTTAAATAAACAATAGAAAAAGACACAACTATATTTTTGAACTCGAAAGATAAGGATAGCTGCTAACGCGCGCAATAGTGAAAGTATATTACATTTAGAAAGCCGGGTAATTACTTTTTTCTTCATTTTTCTGGCCAACAATTGAATGAGTATCGATTTGTTTGATTTTTAACGAAAGCTGATTTGAGTACGGCATAAAAATTTCGTTTATTAAAAGTTCCGTCATCAGTCAGGTTACAGTCAGGTCACAGACACTAAGGTAACGCTGTTGATACACTTGTGGGACGGATGTTCTGAGCAGTGGTGGCTGCTTTCAGGCAGTTTAATCGCTACGTGTGCTTGCTTTTTGTTATGTTAATTACCAACACAGTAAAATAATAAAAGTCGCAGCCTAAAGCGAGTCTGAGGATAAGAAGCATGAGACCTGGTTACTCCCCCTCCCGCTGTCGAGCACTCGAGCCTTAATTCACAAAGTTTCAATACTTTTCTATTTTTCTGGATGTTTTAAAACTATGTTGTACGTGATCCATGCAATAAGGAGGTATATGTAGGATACCACCGGAACGGAATGCGGCCACTTACTTACAACATTCGGCAAAAGATACTGAGAGCCCTAGTTTTTTTCATTTCTTCGAACTTTCTATCTTTAAATCAATTTTCATCGGTATTTGTGTATGTTACTTTTACGTAACTTACATTTATGTATATGATATGTACACATATATTTTGCTTACATTGCCTAATATATAATATTGACATAACTTACTAAGAAAATGTAGTCGTGGCGCAAAATACATCTTGACAGCTATTCTTTGTGTCAATTTGAAGCACTCTTGAGTGTATACACAGTTGTAGGTAATAAGCCCATGATATGTCCCTCCCCTAACGTTAGCTCCGCGGACACCCGTTACAGCTATTTTCGTAATTATGGCAGAAATCAAGTAGGCACGAATTATTAAGGAAAGTGCGAACAGAGATAGAGTAGAGAGTGGATAAAGATCACTTTCAAATAATAAATGTTTATGTTACCAAAGACCAGCACATAATATAAAGTATTAAAAAATATATTGTATTTGGTGTTACTTAAGTTATTACTACATTGTTTTAAATGTGTTGAACTTTTCTAAATTTCTGTTTACTAGCTATACCCGCAACTCGTTTGCGACTGTAAACACTAATCCAATTTAAATTAGTAAATCAACAACAAAAACTTTATTAAGTAAAAACTGTTACTCAATTGCTGTAAAAATATATAACAGACAAAAACTGTAACAAAAAAAAAGTAAAAAAAAGTAAAAGTATCTTCACGCCCATATCCCCGAAGAGGTAGGCAGAGGTACAACCAAGGCACCCACGACTAGCCGAATATACTAAGTCCCACAATGTGATAGGTGGCAAGCCTATCGCCAACCAGGCACAATTCCAATCCCGACCAACATTTTTTTTTTATTAGAAAATTGGAAAAATCCAATTTTCTTTTTGTTGGCCGACCCGGGATTCGAACCCGGGACCTGTTGCAGTCAAGTCCAACACCCGGACCGCTAGACCACAGAGGCGATGACAGAAAACTGTAACAATGTTAAATAATGTCCTCCATCCCTTTTTCAGCCGTTAGGACCTATTTTCATTTCATTTTTCTACAGTTTTGTGACATATGTACAAATTTTGTATGACATACCGCCTTATTGCAAAAAAAAAACACTCACTGATTTACTAATCACTGCCTTACAATAGATTCTCGACAATAATAATAGCTACTGAGTGTTTCTCTTATTAACAGCACAGAGGTGCACACTGCCTTTATAATATTTTTGTATTTGTATAATTGTTTTTCCTTGCATAGTATTTTTATCTACATTATTTTTTTTCATTGCATAGAATTTTTTATCTACATTATTATTTTTTCATTGTAGTGTGTGTGTTAATAAATGTTTTCTTTACGTCTTCCACTTGTAGTTTATTATTGGTTAGATGTCAATTTCATAGAGGGTTTAGAAAATAGGCGTCTCAATTTTGTTTGTTTGGATTTCCTGATACAAAAGTTAATACTGTGTTTAAATGTTTATGGTGTTAACAGTTCGTTAACACCTAAAGCTGAGATGTTAAGCCTCTTGCGTATGTAAGTCTACCAGTTACACTATCGCAGAAACTTGAACAAGGTAGTGGTGACCTGTGTCACGTAGCCATACAGAAGTTACAACGATGAGCTACTAGCGTAATAACTGGCTTTTCCATTTAGATAAGGATTTAAAGTATTGGTAGGATATGCTTAACCTGACTCTCATAAAACTCTTTACCCTTTAGGCATTTTTTCTAGTCTTTAAAATAACCCCCGACATGCGTTTCACAGCACAATTATTGTGCAATTTCATATTTTTTGTCTCGCCTTACACTTTGAGAACCTATAACCGCTGACATTTCTAGTGCCTTCAAGAGAAGCGCTAACTCATTTATACAATGATCGTGTGTTCGTTAGCAAAGGAGATCACTTACCATCACGAAAACCTCTTGCTTGCTTACATCCTTTTCCATAAAAATCGTATGAGTATCTTCAAAGACTGCCTTTAACCACACAAATCTGAACTTACAAATTTACAAATAGATGTCACTTATAAAGATGTCGCTCCTTTGCGTCACACGCTCATATAAAAAGGGCTTAATTTTCTTGTTGATAACCAATAGAAAGGTCTCTCGACACTCTCACTCAACCTTCAAAAAGAATAAAACTTGTTGCGTCTTCTGCTGTCCCCGACTAAAATGCGCACTACTATTTCACCAGATCATGGATATAGAAAACTATATATGGCAACGTAATAAATCTGAAATGTACTCCTAATTATGTTTTTCTATAAAATCCTTGGTCAAATAAAACTAGAACAGCTGCACTTTTGGGGAGCAACTTGCCTTGTCTATAAATCAGTTCAATTTAAAGCAATTATTTGAAAAAAAAAATATATCTATAGGTATAAGGTTCCATAACGCGCGATAAACGCAATAAGCGAGGGGGGGGGGAGGTCATTGAAGAAAACGTAAAGACTTTTTCTCGACATTTCTTGGTATAGTACGTACTTGGTTCCCATCGAGGTTTCATTGACCCTTCACGCTGTCCTTTCCTTGCAAGAAGAAAAAAGCAATTTTGGCTAAGAAAACAAAATTACAGATAATTATGCCAGCTGACGGTTACAAAGGAGTCAGTGTAAATATAGTTTTGTTGAGGACACAAAAAAAACTTCTTAATTTAACTCCCTTATACTAACTAATCTTGAATTACTTACAGCTAAATCTTACTAACTAGTTACAGGTAAACACAGAATACCTATACTTATATTTTCACTCAATACGGCTCTTAACACATTTAAAATATCCCTAACAGAGTTCATTCAGCAAGTACTTCCCGAGTGAATGAGATAAAAAGTAGCCTATATGTTAATCCAAGTCACGATCTATTCGTGTTCCAAATTTCAGACAAATCCGTTCAGCCATTCGGTCGTGAAAGAGTAACAAACATCCATACATCCATACATACAAACTTTCGCATTTATAATATTAATAGGATGTTATTGTTATTATATAATTAATTATTATTTATTATTATTACCTATTTTTTTGGTTTTCAGTAGAATATATTCGGTCCGCCAACAAGCATAACAAAATATTTTTCAAAAATCAATAGGTACTAATCGGTTATTAATGTTATCATATTAAACACTATTTGGATATTCTGGGATGGTACTAACAAATCACTATAACATTAGGAGTGTCTAATACCATACGAAATAAATCATCATGATTAACTGTAAGACATTTCTAGAACACTATAGCGATGTCCGCAAGTGTAAACGATTGTTTTTAGTTTTATTTACACTGTTTCAATGTCATGATTTGTATCAGGGTGAGTCTGCAACTACTAGTAACATCTCTAACAATATTGCTGTTTTGCTGTTTATTTGCGGAATATGTGTGTTAAAAAGTTGTTATAAAAATATTTAAGAATAGAACATATTCTACCACATTGTGGTGTGAAAATATTTAGTTAATTTTAAGAAGTTACATATTTCTATAAAAATGTACATTTAAATCACAGCCCTTATTTACATTTTAATAAACATTTTATTTATTTATGAACATAAGTTTCATAATTTGTTATAAATTAATTTGAATGTAGATTAATTTTTAGTCCTATCTACCGTGTGTGACCTGGTAGTGTAACCACCGTTTCCAAACCTAGCCCGTCGGGAGAAGAAACGGCGAAACAAACTCCCCGGCAACCATGATTTATTACTTAAATTAGGCTTAAATTTATTAAAAGTAAATATACATATTTTATTTATTTACGCTTGTCAGCAATAAAATCTTTAACACTATAATATGTCTTCTCTAATAGCAAATCAAATACCTTCTTTCGAAATCTTTTTACTGGAAGTGATTTCAGACTATCAGGAATTTGGTTATATATACGAATGGACATGCAATATACATTATTTTTATAAATATTAAGTTTTTGATTAGGCACATGTAGTTTCTTACTATTTCTGAAGTGTGTAATTCTTAATACTTCAGCATTTGTTTGAAACAAATGATGATGTTTATTTACAAATACACATACAGCCAAGATATATAAGCATGGTAAAGGTAAAATTTTGGGCGACTTAAACAGTGGTTTGCATGAATGTAACTGATTAACTCCACATATTGCCCGTATACACTTCTTTTGTACTCTAAATATTCTAATTAAGTCTACAAAATTAATTATTAGAATTAATTATTAATAATGATAGCTATTATATTTAGGTTAATGTTATATGCATTTACAAAAGTTGCAACAACTTATTGAAGAAATAGAACTAGAAAAAAATAGTATCCTACTCTTGCTAAAATAGCTGATTATTAATATTGTCAAGAATATGCTAAGGCGTCACTTTCTATTCTCACTGTAATTAAGTTACATTTAACTTTTCTTATTTGATGTTACGATTACCTATAACTAGCTCAGCTTATTTCATCTAGAGTAAGATGCATTTTCTTAAGGTTTTAAGAACACCATTGCATAGCATCTCGCTAAATCTTTTTTCAATACCATAAGTCTATCTGAAAGACATCGCAGACTTGACAATACGCTACTTTTGTGTATTTTTGTTTTGATTGGTGTTTTAACACTGCAAAGAGTTATGGTATAGTAAACAAAACAGCCACCAGTTTTAGTAATAAGGCCACTCTAGCAAACTAAAAAGGACATTTTTGACTTCCAAAATGTTCAATGTTCAATAGAAAATCCAAAAAGGTATAACATGAAACAAGTTTATACATACATACTTAATTTTTTTCTTAACACAAAACGCAAGGCACAATTAGGTTTACTAGCAAATATGACACGTCTTATTGTAAAATGTAACACAGAAAATTAAGCACAACACGTGTTTATGGAATGTCATAAATATCAAAGCCGAACGAATTTATGTGAAATGACTTAAACAAAAATGACACCTAAATTGAATATAACTAATTGATATTTTCTTGAATAAAATACACAATTACAAGCAAATTATTGTAGAATGACGCCGCGCTTTTCATTCCACTCGCCGCGCTGTGAAGCAATTGCTTACTTCTCATTTTTTTGAAAGCTATCACTATAAAAGCATTTATATCTCCCTTTCTTACTTATTGCTCGAACGAGAGGCTAACGAAAATGTATCGATTTATTTTTTACCACGCCCTTATCACAGTAGCGTTAGGTTCCATTTTAGATGGAGATTTCGATTTAGCTGATGGGGTAAAGTTAGTTAGTATTCCCATTTCGAATAGTCTAGAAGATCAGGGGCGGAGTTTAGGTGACACAGCTTTGTATAGGATGGCGAAGTTCCTCCAAGGACACGAATTACATGTGAAACTTCCAAAATTGATCGAGAAGGAAAAGATCAGTCAAGTCGTCGCCGAGTCGCTGAAAGTGATTGATGAATCGACTAAGGATAAAAATGGTAAGTGTAAACATTATTGTGTGCTCACAAGCTACTTTGTGTGGATTTTAGTGATATTGAGCTTTAAAAAATAGTTGATTTTAGCACCTTGAAGACTGAGTGTTACTTGGTAAACCAATAACACACTTGATTGCCGATTTTTCGAGTTTTATTAGAGCCGTTTTAAAATTGTTCTAATTATTGTATTTTGTAACCTTGTATATCTAAATTTTGTATTCTGAATAATATTCAAAATAAACTATATTTACACAAAATCAATTTGATTTAATTAAAAACTATGATTTAAAATAGCCTACAATGAAATTCTACAACTTATATGATACATACAATGATATAAAATTGATATTTTTGATTATAAATTGATGTTTTTAAGTTCAACTCTTATTTACTTTTACCTGCAATTACTTTTCGTCATAAAAATTATTCCATACCTTACCTGCCTAAACGAGATATCATTAACAGATGGTACATACTTTATATAGTAAATGTGTACTAAATATATGATTGTTATTTTCTTTATTTGAAATAATTGTAACGATAAAATATGAGATATCGATGAAAAGTGTTAATTTTTTGTGTACTTACACTATGATAGCTACTAAAATCGATATTTTTAATGAAGTCGAATTTTAACATAATGTTAAACGACCCTACACATACTACATAGGCATACCAACACGTTGTATTTTTGATTATTATTTGCCACTAATACTGTGACTTAATTCTTCGTGCATGATAACGTCAATGCTTACCATCGTCGTATTAAGGTTTAAAGTAAAGCATAGAGAAGGAAATACATTTCTTTGCACCAGCGACCGATCTAAAACCGACTGCGACTTTGCAGTCGGTTTTAGACTGCAATATGATAATTTTTTTTTGTAAAGTTAGGTCACGATTCCGAGGTGGTCACATATACATTTTATTAAGAGTCGAAAAGATCTCTTTAACGGGTTATATAATTTGGGCAAAGTAAAACTTTGATTTCAATAAAGTTATTTCAATTGTTGCAATACAGTAATATCGCCTCTGTGGTCTAGCGATACAGCTTTGGATCTGACTTCTTGAGGTCCCGGGTTCGTTCTCTTCGTCGGGCAGCAAAAAACGAAATTGTGGAGGTTCAATGTTCTAATCAAAATAAAATTGTCCTGGCGTTGCCATTGTGGCTCTTAATATCTTCGGCTAGCCGTGTGTAACCTGGTTGTGGCCTCTGCCTAATTCTTTGAGGATATGGGCGTGAAGATACTTTTTAGTAATAGCATCGTTATTACAGTTCATAGATTCTATCGTTAGATCCAGGCAGACAGAAAAATAAATCAAATTGAAACACTGTAGTCTTTTTTTTAGTCTTCTTTATTTACATTTTTACTGCTTTTAAATCTGCATTTTATTTACCTACATAATAATATTCATATCTATATGTTTGTATATTACGTGATTAAAATTTTGTTATATATTATAAATTTCCAATCACATATAAGTTCAGATTATAACTATAAATTATTGTAGTAATAATGTAATAAAATGTGCAAGGTTAACGCCCCTTGGTAGTGACGACGACATGCGATATGCGCCTTCCCGTTTGCTGCAAACATTACTGAAGTGTTATTTCCTACATGGTTTCCTATATTGTTAATTATTAGTCAAAGATTATTAGTCAAATTATTGGTTTTGCTAGGATTTTACTCCAAATGAATCCGTTTCCGCTCTTATTTGACCTTGTTTGACTTGACGAAAAGCAACTTTAAGTTAGACCTGCTTCATCCTCTAAATTTATGATTATCTGGTTAAAATTTAAATAGAAATATTTCTGTTTAACTCTTTGCCCACGCGGTAATTTGTGTCGGCGACATTACTTTAATTGAACATGATATCTTCTGTAGACTCTTATTTAAATGATTTAGATATTATATGGATTTGGTTTTATTTTAGTTTTTGAAGTGAAAACTTGTTTAGCGGCGTTTCGCACCTTTGTCAGGACACGTGACCTGATCGAAAATTCGTAAGAAGGTGCAGGGAGCTTGTGCGAATAAGACGGTGCAAGACGCTTGCGCAAATGATCGTGTTGTCATGTTTGTATTCTATCACATAAATGATAGTTCTTTCATACTTATTGTTAAAGCAGTTCATGCAAAATTATTCCCAAACCCTAAATATCAAAAACGCACAACCTAAATATTCAAGTTTTCACTTCTGCCGGCACTTACGGAGTTAAACCCGTCGTTTTTTTAGTTAGATCTTCTAAATAAGAGGCTGCTTGCCAATCCTATCGTAAATTTTAGAATCACACGGTCGCGTTACAACTACCTTAAGTATGGTTTCTCTGAAATAAAATATGATAATATTCTATATCTGTTGCGATATCCGAAGGTGAGGCTCGGCGGCTAATATCATACTACATACTTCTTTGGAGCATTCCTTCTAAAAAACCTCACAGAGTCCGAAGAGGTCGAGAGGCCGAAGGACCATAATATGGTCAGGTTCCGCTGAGGAGGATGGTCCATCTGCTCCCTGCCAGACAGCTCGTCAGATGCGAGCGTATGTTAAATCGGTTATTACTTATACCAACAAGATCACTGATGATAAAGTTGTGGTGGAATGGTGGATCTTTTTTTTATGATATTGGAAGGCAAATAAGCAGACGGATTTCCTGATAGTAAGAAATTCATGCCGCCCAGAGACAGCAAAGATGGTGATGGTGCGTTGCCAACCAGAGGCCAGGATGTACCTTACCCTCCGAGCCGGAATACGTTAACGGCAAACGTTGGACGCTATGGTGGCAGGAATAGGTAAGGTGGTGGTACCAATCCGGCCGAGTCGCTGCGAAACTCTACCACCTAGTAGAATGTCACGGTGCTAGTGACGGTAAGCCTATGCTTGCCTTTTATTAGCTGCCTGGCAAGAAGGCAATGGTCTATTCTGCAAAGGAGCCCGAACAAACACGGTTTCATCTTTTTTGCCGCCTGCCGCCATAATGATTCGGTAGATTAGCTGGTAAACTTGCACAAATAGGCAAACATCCTGGTCACTGATGAGCAACGCACCCAGTACGTCTATAGTGTCTATAGTGGCCCCGGTTGCCTCTTGCCATCTGGAGACCAGTATTAATTGTTGCTGATTACTCACATAAAAAAAATATCCAAAATTTCCTGTTACATCCAAACAACAAGAAATAGTTTTATGTTCAGAACTGCCATAATTTTTTTGTGGAATATCATTGTTGTACGAACATAATTCGACTCAATCACTTAATAATACAATATAAATGAGTAGCTTCTACTCGCAGCTTCGCCTAGTTGTCAAATTATATTGAAGTAAAAACTTCTTTACCGGCGTTGCGCACTTTTTTTGGAATAGGTAAAAACTTCTAAACTCGCGTCAGGACACGTGATCTGATCGAAAATTCGTAAGACGGCGTAGGGCGCTTGAGCGAATGTTCGTGTTGTCATGTTTGTGTAACATAGCGCAATAAATGAATACTGTATTCTACTACATAAATGATAGTACTTTCATATTGATAATAATTAAAGCAATTTTTGAAAAATTATTCACTAACCATTCCAAAATATCAAAAACGCACAACGTTAATATTCAAGTTTGCACTTCTGTCGGCACTCCCGGAGTGCAACTCGTTTTTCATAAATTTTACTTCATGTGTTTTTGTAACGTGTATATTCCTGTAAAGTTTCATGAAATTTCCTTTGTTTGTTTGATCACACTTATGGAAGAACATAATATTAGGATGTGTGTGTTTGATCATAACGTTGAGATTATTTGAGTACAAAACATCACCATAGTTGCATTATGAGAGATGGTAAAATGGTAGGCGGGAAATGGTAAGTGCAAATAGTCAAAGCGACATTTGGTTTTCAGTGTAAAATTACCGAAGCGCTATTTCCTGAATCATTTCCCGTATTATTTTATAATTTGAAGGAAGTACCGCGGTCCGACATGCGATACTGTGCAGCTTACTGTAGCTGTATTGACATTCATTTGTGTCATTGATTAACATTACTAGTAAATTTCGTAAACATTACAGCGAAACCTCTTTTCACCACCATTTGGTAACCGCTTTATTCAGACATAAGAAAAATCCTTCTCTTGAGATAAATACGCCACCTATAGGCTGGATTTCACTGTTTGAGTTTGATAGCGAATAACGTTAAAAATCGTTAAGTCTAATGTCAAGAGTGTCAATAATGCCAATTTTATCGTCAAAGTAATTTTGATCATTGTAAATCTTATATTGTTAAACTTATTCCCATCCCCCGCCAATCTTAAGTAGATAATATAAATAATAGGTTCTGCAAATTTTAAAAAGTGGCTACAGTAGCTTTTGAACGTTATCGGTAACGATTATTGGACTCGTTTACACTGAAGTTAATTTTATTAAACTTGGTTTTCAATATGGTCGGTGAAATCAACCATTATACACTAAATATTACAATAGTGTGTTGTCAACTTGAAGTTGGGCTCACAAACCGAATTTTTAAAAGTCGCCAAATATTGTTTGATTTCAAAAGAAATTATTGGATTTGCTGTTAGGGAAAACTTAACGAAATAATTACTTAATAAATATTGTAAGACGCGTGTGTAGGAAGCTGGATATATTTGAAGGGGTTGTAACACAGCAATAGAAAGTATCTGCCTACGTCAACAGGGACTTGGCATGAAGACATGGATGTCAAAATATTTATTAAAATTGTGCCCTAATTAATATAATGCCGTATTATAAAAGTAACACAGGTTTCTGAGCAGTTTTTTTCATCGTTTTAAAGTAAAACTTAATCTACAAAATGTCTTTGGGTGTGAAATGAATAGGTACCGTTAAAGGTTAACATTTGCCCGGGCTGCAAAGGGGCGCATCGCAGCGTAATAATCCGCCTCGATTGCTTTCATACACATTGTATGGAACAAAGCACACCTCCACGCAGTCACCGATGGGGCTTACAGTCTCCCAAGAGTAAAAACGACATTACTGATGTGAATAGAGGTGCTTTTGACATTTTAACGTTAAAGTTTTTTATGATAATTACGAGAGGTGCCACTTTCTTGTGTGGCGACTCTTCTTTTTTACAATACTCTTTGGTACTGAGCAACAAAAATCTACTAATGCGATGTGGCCCGGCCCGCCAAGATGTGCTTTGCAATATGATGTGCCCGACCCGCTCCGCCACTCCGCCTCAGAAACAGTCTGCGCTGTTCGTAAGTGGTACCTAAGCGCGATTAAGAATTTTACAACAAACACAGACAAAACACATAGCAGGCAATTGATATTGAAATTATTGTTTTATTGTATTGTTGTAGAAGTAACTAACTTACCAGATTGAGATAGTGTCACCAGCGTGTGATGAAGTCGTCACATCAGACACAGAAACATTATGATATAAGTTATTATATAAGTTAAATATTATAATATTTTTAGTGTGATTATGTGTTTTTTGTAAGGTATTTTTCGTAAACTATAAATTAAATTCATTCATTTATCCATTTATTAACAGACTTGAAAGCATTAATCAAAATACACGATAACTGAAGCTCCAACGACTAAGATTTATAATGTCAACATGATATTTTCTGGAAACAATAGACATTTTAATGGCTTAACGCAAACAAAAATTGTACCTATTCTGGGTTAAAAAACATTAATCGTTCCTTTGCGATCACAGGCTAGTGAGCTTATATGATTTGAAAAATCATTCAAGTGTTTTATAGAACTTTACATTAATCATAGAATTAGTGATAAGCGGTGAACATCAAATATATATTTTCTTCATAGCATTTTATCAATTCAAGTTTTTTTTTTTTTAAATCTCTAAATTTTAAACATTTTTAAATAGGAAATGTTGTTTTCAGTTTATTTGTTTGATTAAATCAAGTTCTGATCATTCTGTTAGCAAGTGATAGAATCGTCACATCTCTACGCTCACATGTTCCGTGGTACTTTATAATTCTATGTTTTTTTTTTTATATCAATGCTTATATTGTATCCTTACTTATTTCATAACTGCTGTCAAAGTAATGTCAAAAATAATTGAACCACGTCTTGTATTGAATTTTAGCATTGAATTAATTTAAATCAAAGCAAAATGTCTATTCTATGTCCTATGTCAATGACTAAATAACTTTGATACAAGTGCAACGTCTACTCCGTATGTGAAAAGTGACCGAGCTAGTTAAAATAGCCGTCGTTTGAGTTAACACAAGAAGATCTCTGTCACTTGACGGTGACTGATGCGACGAATAAAAGTGGTTCACGCTTGCTTAGCGCTCCGTTTGTGGATTGGCCAAGCGTGCTAGAAAAGCACTCGTTCTAAAAAGTAACAAAGATAATTTAGATGATTCACCTTATTCATTTCTCTTATGAAAGGAAAGGCTCGTTGATTAACTTATGTATTAAAAGACTGGCCCAAGATATTGGGTCTTTTTGATGCCTGTGACGTAGTTGCACATCGGTACCAACTACAAATATACCCGGTAGTAAGCTTTGCACTTTGTGTCAATATTCAGCACCAATATTTATTCAATGTCAGCAACAGCATGGTGGCAGGGATATGTAAGTTTAATTCAGTGAATGGCTGTGATTTGAAATAATTATCTATACTAATATTATAAAGAGGAAAGGTTAGATTTTTTGTTTGTTTGCTTGTTTGTTTGAAATGAATGGTTCACCGATTTCAAAAATTCTTTCACCTTTAGAATGCTACATTATCCCTGAGTGACATAGGCTTTGTTTAATCTAAATCGATGCAGGCGAAGCTGCGTGAAACTGCTAGTATAATATATTTGTAATCTTTAATTAAAATTTCATCACAATTTTTTTTGAATGGCTAACTTGTTGCTAACCTCGCGCTTTCCAAAACGTCACTGGACATAACATCATATCATACGACTTAACAATTTAGTGGTAAAAGCATTTTGTTAAGTCTGTTTTTTGTATTTGTCTGTTGTAGTTTGATATATACTTTCACTTTCTTACAGGAACTGGAAGAGGCAAAGGCGACGGAGGAGCAAGTTCCTTAGCGCTGTTGGGTTTGCTGTTTGCGAAGACGGTTGGCGCTGCTGGTATTGGAGGTATTGGTCTCCTCACTATGAAGGTAATATTCCGAAACAGAAAGAAATTATTAATATCATCAATAAATAAATAACATCTGGGGCGAAATTTTTTCTTTCTTTAAAATTTATAGAAAATAAATAATAAATAAATAAATAAACATCTCTGGACAAGTTACACAAATTGAATCTACTAAATTGAATACCCCAAAGTAAGCAATTAAATGCTTGTGTTATGGGTGTTAGTCAACGACACTAATACACAGAAATACTTAAATAGATACCAGAATAAATTTAATAAACACCCAGACCCTGAAATGCAGAAATCTAAATGTTCATCACACAAATGCCTGCCCCCGTCGGGAATAGTACCCGAGCCTCCCGGTTAGTCGGTGTAGTTAGGCGTGCACGCTAGCCACATGACCAATAATATAATAATAATAATAATAATAATAAAATTGACAAAATACATAGACTTAGCGCACGAGGTTACTGACATGTGAGATGTTGACTCAACAATCATTGTCCCGATAGTCGTGTCAGTAAACGGTCTAATAGCGAAGAGTCTCGACCAACATCTTAAGAGACTCGCTCTACAACCCTGGGTTAGGGGCCGAATTCAGAAGGCAGCA
>NJDC01003045.1:27034-43516 GCA_002245475.1 Calephelis virginiensis
TTTTGTCTAAGCTCATTTTGGCGTCGATTTAAAGTGACCTCATGACAGTTCTTATGTTTACCAAGAATCCATATTTAGTGTTCAATTTTTATAGTGATGTACTATTACAATGGTCGATATTTTATTTTACGTTCCCAGAAAAGAATATTTGGACAAGATAAGAATGTATACCATTGCCACCGAAAATATCAATCACAGTCTAGCTTAATAAGAATTCTTTCAAGTGCTCACTTAAAAGTTAAGAAAGTATTTTGAATGTAATCTGATCATTATTTTGTAATGATAATGAATCTTGTATTAAATATAAAGAGTTAACTTATATAAAGAATAAACACATTTGCACGCCACAACGTAACAACGCCAAAAAAACGTGCTCGTAAAAGTAAACAAATATTCTTTCTTTCGTTTAATTACATATTCCTATTTAGGTCTAAGCCAATTGAGTAGCACAAAGTAAGAAAGGTGATAGTTGCGATTTCTTTCGGTAGATAAATAATAATTCTTATCTATTTGCCTAAACTTAACTAGCAATCGTCACTAATAGATCATGTATCGATATCGGTACTCTACTTTTTCTGGACAGAGTTATAACGTCAAAATAGCAGCCATATTTAGTAGCCGACGGCAGGTTTTTTTCGTAGGTATTTCATGTCCATATACTTAGAGGTCAATGGGTCATCCATACGAATTCAATTATTCATTAATTTTAACTTTTGAAGGGAATTGCCCAAATTCAAAATAGACATGCGTCCTGACGACACCAGCTCTGCTTGACAACGACGTTGACATCAAACCAGTGCGTAATGTTGCCGTTCATCTATTATAGTACATAAAAATACTAGATACCACAACAATAAATTTAATACACTCCCATCCATCTATCAGATCATAATATATCTGTGCATCATATTATATATCTTACTTACACTTAGGGCCACTTGCACATTGTCGGGTTAAATTTAATGTTGAGTTACAACTGTCAAATATAAGTTTATTTAACCCTAGTTAGACGCTATCTCAGTGTTAAATACTTAACCCAGGAACGTGCAAGTGGCCCTTAATGTTATATTTTAAACTCTATTACTACATCTATTTGTTATTTTTAATTCACAATTTTGGGGGCTGATACGATTTCATAAGTAGATGTATATTATGAGTATATTCAAACTTGATTTCGTACTTTATTTTTATTAATTGTTTTGGCCGATATATTGATGCAATATTCTAACACTTTTTGTTGTAAGTGTTTGTATGCAATTATTTCATTAACGTTTTTGTATTTGTACCTTTGTCTTTTATAAGAAATTTAAAAGTTGTGCTCTATCTCTCAGTTTCTTCTGTTCCATTTGTTAAACGCACTTGGGTCTCAACTTGGGTTTTAAGACGTCTTCTTTTGGCGGAATCATTGCTCGGAAATCCAGAATGCGCCTTGACCTAACAAAATGAGACTGAGCTTTCTTGATTTCTACACTCCACCATAATGTGCCTTGTTTTATCAGCCAGTGGATGTCTAGTACTGTTGTTGGTTATGATCTTCAGTGAGGACTGCGAGACGCTATATACTTGTAGGTGAGCAAAGTTTGTTGGTTAGCAGAATCTCGCACTTATACCTAAACATGAAAAGTGATGCTGCTAATAGACCGTAAAGTAGAACAGTAACTTTAGTTTTCTGTATTAACCTTAGTCTCGTCGTTCTAAAAGGAAAGATCCAATCCGATTTTTTTTATTATTATTTATTTTACCTATGTATATTTTTACATCTTATTGTGCAAGTGTTTGCACTGTATTTAATTAATATAAATATCAGATGCAACTTAAGGCCCCATACTTAGTCAGCCAGAAGAGCCAATCAGCGAACTCCCGCGTTCCATGATTACTATGAAATATTGCGCTCTAAAGTAAATGTCTTAAGCGCCAAATCACTATTTTTGAAACTATAAAAGTAATTTGGAAAAAAATAAAAAAACTGAAACAGTTATCTTTTAGGTATGATACTTATCTATTTTTATGTAAAATCTGGTGTCGATATTTTCATAATTGAAGTAGACAGTTGGGTTTTGCTTTCAAAAAAGGGTTAACTTTTTGATTTTTTTCTATCAAGCAAAGTGAATCGTGTTTTGGAAACACTAGTCTTATAAAGCATATTAATGATAATTTTGTGTATTTTTGTTGCCAAGATCCATAATTGCTTTGTATGAAAAAAAAACAGTATATTGCTGACGTATTTTAGCATATATGGCCCCTTAAACTCCGCGCCTAAATGATAACAATTGTGCCAATCTAACAACTGAAAAACAAAAATTTTAACTTGGAACCATACACAAACAAACCATTCCTGATACTTTTTTGACACAACTGTACGTCAATTATGACAAATGATTAATATCACGTAGTATGACTGTACAGTTCAATTATGACTTAGGCATTGTTTTGAGTCAATGAACATAATATTATAAGATATCCCAATCTTAAAAGAACTTCACAAGAACAAAACTCAACCATTTGTGATGTTAGTACAGGGTGGGCACTCATGGACAAAGAAGCAGAATCAGAATCAGAAAAATCTCTATTCACATAGACCACACAAGTAATAGTATTAAAACTTTAGTAATAGTATTAAAACTTTAAAAAGACACTTTTATATTTTGCTAAACCCAAAAAATTTAAAATAATGTTCTATTCGTTTCAATAAACGATTTTTTTACCACATATGTTTTTTTCAATCACTCCAGTAACTAAGAAACATAAACTAAAATAGTTAAGATTGAACCTAGTGTTATAATGTTTATTACACTGTGGCAAAAACTATACTATCAACTTTCCTCATGTTTTTTCATGTTGGTAGA
This sequence comes from Calephelis virginiensis, assembly GCA_002245475.1. NCBI lineage: Eukaryota > Metazoa > Arthropoda > Insecta > Lepidoptera > Riodinidae > Calephelis > Calephelis virginiensis. The sequence goes on from NJDC01003045.1 coordinate 29,881, forward strand.
GTTTCGCAGCGACTCACCCGGATTGGTATCACCGCCTTACCTATTTCTGCCGCCATAACGTCATGACGTGTTCCGGTTTGGAGGGTAAAGCTACTTTTGCTCGAGGCCTAACTTCCCCGCTTCAGGTTGAAAACGCACCCTTACCAGCTTTGGTGTCTCTAGGCGGGGTGAATTTTTTACCATCAGGAAATCCGTCTGCTTGTTGGCCTTCCAGTATCATAAAATAAAAAAATTCAAAAGACAGCGACCAAGTAAGCAGCTTCCATGATGGTAAGAGATAACTGCAGCCTATAAACACCATAGATGCTGTAAGTAGGTGGTGGGCACTAATGGACAAAGAAGCAGAATCAGAATCAGAAAAATCTTGTGTCGTTGTTCTGTGGTGTACTCCGGACCGGAATAATACCTTATCATTATGGCGATAGGAATAGTTAATTAAGTGGGTCCTTGCCCTTATATGGGCAAGTTGCTGCAGAGCTCTCTGTTGGTAATGACGAGTTTTGACTTTTTTCGCCTCTTACGAGCTGCCAGTCAGGACGGCTCATGGTCTATTCTATACAGAGGACCTGGACCAACACGGGGATTTAGTATATGTTTATGAATGAAATGGTTAAAGTTACATAGTTTATATAAGTATAATTGAATGACCTTCAAAGGAATCATTTCTGCTATTTTCAGGCACTGGCATTGTCAGCATTAGCCATGATGCTGGCTGGCATCGTTGGAGTAAAGAAGCTGACATCTCATGACGATCATGACGATCATCAGGTAATATATGCCGGCCATGGTCACCACCATCGGAAGAGACGAGACTTGACCACTCCGTTGCCATATCAAGGGTGGAAAGAGTATCAGAAATAACCAAAAATTATAGTTAAGTTATTTATTACTGCTGTTTGTAAATAAATATTTATTTTTGTTATTTGGTGTTTTTCCTAACCTGTAAGTATTAAAAATCCATATTTATAAAAATAAAAAATTCTGTTCATTAGTCTCGCTAAGACTCGGAAGACAACTGAACCGATTTGGCTAACTGATATAAAATTTGATATGAATTACATAGTACCTATCATTTATATGTGCTATTTAGTAATAGGTCTGAAGTCGGTGCCAAGCCTTGAACTAATAATCATCTTATAAGTACGAGTAACTATTTCTTATTTATACTTTAGGCTTTATTATTTTTTACTTTTTAGTTTTGAAGTTGGTTTATTAACATTCTTAGTTATTTTTATTCCCACACAAACTGAACGAAGTTTGCCGAAACAGGTTGTAATATAATATAAAAACTTTTTATTTTGTTTACTTGCAATTTTAAAACAAATAGTAAACAAGTTTAGATCAATAATAGCTTATTTCATAAGTATACTCACTTATACTTATGAAATACTCTATTAAATGTATGAAGGTAAAAAAACTACAAAGATATAGTTAGCTATTAAAGAAACATAAGATTATGTACAATTATTTGCAAATTTAAAATCCCGCTCAGGTCAGGTCTTCTTCCAAAGTTTGCCATATCTCACGACCTTGTGCTATTTGTGGCCATCATGGCCTCGATAGTATACCTAAATAAAAATAATGCACTACATAATTCAATAATGTGTAAAATTTTAAGTTTAGCTAGTTTTGTGTAGTATGTTATAATTTTTATTTCTAATTTACTAATTTGTAGGCCAGTTTGTTTGCTTGCAATGTGAAGTCCTGTAATCATAACATATTGCAGTTGTAAACTTGTTTCCAACAAAAATACTAAATAATCTGCAAATATGAGGTAAAAAATAAAAGAAGTAAAATATTTTCTTGCCGATATCCCCGAAGGGGTAGGCAGAGGCACAACTAGGGTACGCACAACTGGCCGAAGACACTAAGTCCCACAATGTGACAGGTGGCAAGCCTATCGCCAACCCGGCGTATATCTTATCCCGAGCAAAGTTATTTTTATTTTATTCTCTAATATTTTTGTTTGAGGGGAAGTGAATCCTCTTTCCACAGGAATAGGTCATTTTCATGCCTATGCTATACACGAGGGGGATAAAGTATATTGAAATATTCATTAGTATTTCGATAAACTCTGACTCTGTATCTAGAGCTTTCAGAGTTGCCGTATACTTTTGTATGAAATAGTGTCGAATACTTTCTGATAGTCGATGAATGCTAGAAATAGTAGATTTCGATATTCTTGGTACTTCTCAATTATCATCAATGTTTACGATAAATTTAAATACTTATAATATTATGAATGCGAAGGTCTGTCTCTCCGCCTGTTACAGTTTTACCGCTGTGCCTTTTTCGATTAAATTTGATATGTATACAGTAATCGACTCCAGTTTAATAGTCAAACTCCAAAGGAAAAGTAAATAAATAAATATTCCTTAACCATTAACACCTTATTCCATAGTTCAGCATCGTTTGCACTTAAAAAAGAATAAGAACATTAACAGATTTTTAACCGCCCGTTTTATAAGTGTATTTCAGCTGTTTTTATAGTCTAATAATATCTTTTGGGATGCTTCTTTGGTGAAATATCGCAGATATAAATACTACATTGGTATCACAAAAAAGAGCTGTTTGTATGGGTATTTAATGTATGTTAAATTATGTGTATGTATATGGATATGAAATTTTTACATTTTTATATTTACACAAAAAATATTTTTTACGATTTAAACACGATGTATATATATATAGCAGCATATGGAACTCGTCTCTGTAAAATTAGTAAATCCATTTTGGGTCAATGTATAAGTTTTTACAATAAGACGCTCAGTGTTACTAGAGATTTTAAATAAGTTTAAAAAATACATACAACTATGTAAGAAAGGCTGTTATAAGGTTTCAGAGTCTTTGGAAGACGAACATGCTTGGAGATAGAAGTTTTAATCTGGCTCTGTGATTTTTAATGTTATTTATTGTACTTTGTTACACTTTTTATTTAAGTTAAAAGTAGACTGTAATTTGGATTTTTTTGTCTAGTTTATAATGTTATTATTAGTATTAAAAAACTGCAAGCCCGCTGAGTTCCTTTTTGCTGGATCTTCTCAGTATGTATGTAATAGTATTCCAATCTGTTAGTAGTTTATAAAAATGTCGATGTGCACAAGTACGACTTATATGGTCCATGTAAATAAAGTTTTTCTGATTCTAATTTACAAGTTCAATACTCACCCTAAAGTAAAATCTTTTGTCTGTGGTCTGTCAATGATATTATTATACATAGACAAAATGAATAAACATACACAGACTCAGGAGTGCAGGCATCTATCACACGACTGCTCGCCCCTGTCAGGAATTGAATTTTATTAGGCTATCTCCTCGATATTAGTCGACCTGTCGGACAATTCAACCAACGAGACCACTTCAAATACGTAAAAATAATTTAATATTATTTGTTTGACTTCCGAATAGCTGCAAAATTTATTTGACAGGTGAGTATTCGACTTATTCGCCGATAACAAGGCGCCTGTGGTGATTCTAGATATATATATAGATATCTTTTAGTGGATATTTTCAATCACTATGTAAGTTTATAGTTTATTCATAAAGATCTGTTTTCGATAGTAGTATTTGCATAATTCTTAATCATTTTATGCAGAACATACATAATCCCAATTTTCTGCCAATTTTTTTCATCTTGATAGACTTTTACACTATCTCTTCTGGCTTCCTTAAGAAGTTCCGTAACTGTTTCTCCAAACATTATTTGCACTATGAAAACAAATACTTTTGTCCTAAATAGTTAAAACACTTTTTAATTTGTAACCCAATATCTAAATAATTAGTCTTAATAGCAATTTTGTACAAAAGTAAGAAATTTGGCCATGGAGGTGTGAGTTCAAAGTTTAAGAATATTTTTATTGTTTGTGTAGGAACTAATAGTAGCTTACATACTAAATTTCAGCCTTCTAGAAAAGAAAAGAAAAGAAAAGAAAAAAATAATTATTTGCGGAATATGAGTGTTACAAAGATGTTACAAATTTATTTAGGCGTTTCCACATCTTCTACCAGCTTGTGGTGTCCAAATATTTTAATAGTTATTAATTAAATTAGTTATTTTAATTATTTACTTACTATTAACCCTAAAAAATATCTATGAATTCTACTCCACGAGGTCCCGGGATTGATCGCTGGATCGGGCAACAAAATGAAAACGTGTTATTTTAAATTTTCTAGTAAAAAACATCATCATAGCCTGGGATTGGTTTTGTGCATGCTGGGCGATAGGCTTGTCACCTATCGCAGTGTGTTACTTATAATGGCTAGGTGTGGGTAGCCCCGTTTGGCCCTTTCCCCTGGATATTGGCCTAAAGATACTTAACTTTTTGCTATGAATTTTAATTGGGTCAGTATTACATTTCGTCAAATCAGTATTTATGAAGTGAAAACTTCTTTAGCGGCGTTGCGAACTTTTTTTGGAATGGATAAAAACTCCTAAACTCGTGTCAAATCGTCAGATCGTAAGACGGCGCAGGGCGCTTTTGAGAGATTTAAAATAAAACGTAATTTCATTTCTGTTTTTATATTGCTTAGATATTTCCGAAGAGTATAAAATTCGCAAGGGAATAGGATTCTCACAAGACAATATGATACGTATGATAGCAGATACGTATAATATCAACAGATATTGCTCTATTTGTTCCAACTTGAAAATAAAATTAATGTGTAGACGAGCAATGTTCGATGTACAGATAATATGACGACGCTCCTAGCCGTTACGTAGTCTTACTTTAGCGAGTTTTTGTCAAGCCAAACGCAGGTTATTGATATGAAAATAATATTTGTACATAAATTATAGTACTTTCATACTGATAATTAAAGCAATTCGTGCAAAATTATTCTCCAACTATTCCAAAATATCAAAAATGAATAACGTTAATATTCAAGTTATATCTAACTATATAACAAAAAGAAATCTTCAAACTCCTTCACTATATTAGGCTCACCTATTTTTCTTGACGCGGTCCCTGATGCGATTAAAATCCGGCACGACCTTATACTTAAAACACAAGCGCGTTTAAATGATCTTTCAGCACACGTTGCGCTTATTCTTTTGCGAACTTGTTTCGCATTACCGAAAGTCAACTATCTTCTACGAACTACTCCCACTTGGTTTAGCCAAGAAGAGATTGTTGCATTTGATAATTCTTTGAAAAATGTTTTAGAAACAATCTTAAATGTTTCTCTCAATGAAACTCAATGGAGTCAAGCGGCACTGCTGGTACGCCATGGTGGCTTAGGAATACGTAGAATGCAAGACGTTTGTCCGCTTTTCTGGCTTCTGCTCACGGAGTTGTTGATCTAGTCACTAAACTAATCTCTCCAAACGGTGACAGATCAAGCATTCAATTTATGACGAAAGCTGTTTCTACTTGGTTGTCATTTAATTCAGGCTTTGGAACCCCTGTAGCTCAATGTCCCAAGGAGCGTGGGACGACATTGGAGCAAAGAGAGTTGTCGATCGGATTACAGAAGAGGCAGTAGGGTCGGATTTAGCAAGACTCAAAGCAGTCACTCGGCCTGAATCAAGAGCCTGGTTACATGCACTCCCATCTCCTCATGTAGGTACACTTTTAGATAACAATGCTCTGCGTGTAGCAGTGGCTCTTCGCTTAGGTTGCAATGTATGCGAACCACACAGATGTATTTGCGGGTCTACGGTTGAGTCCAACGGTCACCACGCATTGAGCTGCACCCGTTGCTCTGGTAGGTTTCCTAGACATCATGCACTCAACGACATAATTCGTAGGGCACTCGTCTCTGCCAATGTCCCTTGTGTCTTTGAACCACCTGGTCTCAGCCGATCTGATGGAAAGAGAACAGATGGTATGACTTTGGTTCCCTGGAAAAAGGGTAAGTGCCTTTTATGGGATGCAACTTGCGTTAGCACCTTTGCTCCGAGTCATCTTAATCGTACTACATTGTCACCTGCAGCGGCTGCTGAGGATGCAGCATGTAAAAAAACCAAAAATATGCAGCTCTGAAAAATACCTATTTGTTTATTCCTATTGCAGTAGTGACGATGGGAACAATGTGCCATGAAGCTAAATGCTTCATTTACGAATTAGGGCACATCCTCCGAGATAACGGGCATGACACCCGCTACGTCTCATTTTTGGTGCAAAGACTCGCGCTGGCCATCCAACGTGGTAATGCCGCTAGTGTCATGGGTACTTTTGCACCGGGAATGCTTCGGGGTGGCTTATTTGAATAATTATTTGTTAGTTTTGTGGTAAAAATACTTAAATTAGATTTCATAGTTATAGAATGATAAGTGTTCTTTGGTTCAAGCAATGTTTAAATTCATTAATTTAAAGACATATTTATTTAGTAATTATACAATTAATTAATATATAAATATTTAAGAGAATCGGTAGACTATATAGGTATCTAAAATCTAATCTAAAAACTTCATACGTTCAATATGTCTGCAATAAAAATTACGTCCTGTAAAATTACGGTTATCTCGTATACTTAATCCAAACTTAAGTTTAAAAAAACGACGAATTTTAAACTCTCAACTCAACAATGTACGTCAAAAACTTGTTGCAAATTTATTTAAGAATTCTAACATGTCATGCACTAAATAGGTACTACTCTTGATAATATTGTAAATTGGAAAACTACTATTGTAACCCTTATTCTCTGTCTGGCAAATCGTAAGTTAAAAGCATGTTGTATGGCTTAAAAGTATAATAATTGTCATTATGATCACTATTAGATCCAACCCCTTAAGTACGTACGTACTTACCAGTACAGTAGTGAGTAAATCTACCAGCTACCTTACAGGTCACACTTCAAGTACTTCCGTACTGGCAATGGAGAGATTGACACTATGGTGTCAGGAATACTTATGGCAGTAGTAGCAGTTCTAAAGTGCAGTACTTTAGAACTGCTACTACCTACCTAATCTTAACTTATTTCAAAGTAAGAAGTGATACTATGATCACTTCCCGTCTAACTTATTTGATCGTTCGGCAATATAGATACTTACATTTTAATTCAAAAATTTTAACGACGCTATCGTAATGAGATTTTGGGACAAGTTTTGGGATGCGAAAATAAAGGATACGGATTTATAGCTAGTAACCGGTTATCTCGAATTCCGAGGTGATACCCCTAAGATGATTGGACTAACAGTCAGTCGAATTCACAGAACAATAATTATAGTACTCCGACAAGAAATTCTAATACATACAAATACTGTGGGATCAAAATGTTGTGCAGCGCCATCTCTTGGTGCCCACAAACATAAGTAGATTTTGTAGGATATCCGAACCTCCCCGCCATTGTTTTCATTAGAATGTTTAGGAAATAACAAGATCAAACTAAAATTTCAATGATATGCATGTTGTAATGTATTAATTAATAAACACAGAAATAGTAAACTGTATATTATCAAAATTTAAATTTTATCAGTAAATTAAAAACAACAACATACTAGAACACTTTTTATCTCATTTCTCTATGTATATCAGAATCGTTAAACTTTTATTCCATAATGGAGGAATCAGAGCTATACTTTAAAACATGGAAAACCACTTCAATACGTTAGAATCACAAGAAAATATAGATATTGCGGAGGTACACAAATTCATCATTTTACCTAAATTCTAAACTTCGAACCATAGACCATAGATTCCTTAATGTTGCACTTTGTTTTTTGGTCTTAGCACAATTATACTCTTTACAACTTTACTCTTATTATATCTTATTACATCAATATAATATTATGTATGATATGAAAACATAACACTTGAGTTTACTTGAGTGTTACAAAATAGCGCCATCTAGTGTAAAATTCAGAAAACATACATTACTAGCAAACAGCGACATCTAGCATTTTCATCGTAAAAGATGGTAAAACTTTGCATAATCATTGCAAACTATAGTTACGGTTACAATTTGTAGATGGCAATAAAAGATAAAATGTTATATAAGTTTTTACGTAATAAAAACCGGGTTCGAACCCCATGTCGGGCAACAAAAAGAAAATTGGATTTTACCAATTTTCTAATAAAAAAAACGTTGTTCTTGATTGGAAATGTGCCCGGTTGGCGATAGGCTTGCCACCTATCACATTGTTGGAATTTGTAACTTCAGCTAGTCGTGGGGCACCCACGACTGCATATGCATATGCATATGCATATGCATAGGCATATGCGCGTGGAGATACTAATACTTATATTTTTAATAAAATTTTTGGACTGACGTCTATTTGTTCAATTTTCTATATAGTTCATGGTGGTATCATCAAAAATAATAAGGCGGGTTCTCTCTTTCTACCGTCAAAACAGCCGTTTAGTCTTAACTCTATTTAGGTATTAAATATAAAGTATCTTCACGCCCATATCCCCGAAGAGGTAGGCAGAGGCACAACCAAGGCACCCACGACTAGCCGAAGATACTAAGTCCCACAATGTGATAGGTGGCAAGCCTATCGCCAACCGGGCATAATTCCAATCCCGACCAACATTTTTTTTATTAGAAAATTGGAAGAATCCAATTTTCTTTTTGTTGGCCAACCCGGGATTCGAACCCGCGACCTCATGCACTCAAGTCCAACACCCGGACTACTAGACCACAGAGGCGATAAATATTTTATATAAAATATTTAATAAAAAAAACAAGAAACTAGACTGCATGCAACTAAACAATATTTACATCTCTATAGTATTTATTGTTATGATAAAATGTAATTATTTAGAATCCATTCCAATAAAATAAACTCAATTTAGAGAAATTGTTTGTTATTAGGTTCCGTCTTTGAAAATAAAATTGAGCCTCCTACAACCACTTTCCCAAAACTAATCATTTAATGGCATGGACATATTTATTATTACGTCCATGTTTAATACATAATCACTTCCAAAACGGTACATTGTGTAACAAACCTCACCTCTCCAGATCACAAGTTAACAAATGCCAGATTCTGCCCTAGTAGAATATGAGTTTCCGTGCATATTTCTTGCAGTTATTGTCAGAGTAACAGCCAATATAAATTTTATACGGCGTGCAGTTTCTATTAAGTTGCGGATCAAGTGTAGTGGTAGCAAAAACATTATTAGTGGAAATTACTTTTGTGCTCTGTGTCAAATAGATCACCTCCGTCTTAGTTATTCCTGCCGACATAATTACATGTTCATATTGTGGCATAATTGGCCTAACAACCCGGCTACAAAACAGCAACGCACCATACACTGTAGATGTCTTTAGGCCACGTTTGTCTCTTACCATTAGGAGAGAATTGTGCTTATTCACTATCTAATGCCTTAAAACGTAAAAATACCTTCCATTTTATTTCCAAGTCTAAGGTGCACCATTAAAGTGATTCATAAAAAATGAGCAAGCGCCTTTCATTAAGTAATATCAAGATCTTGTGGAGCCGCAATAATATGACGATTTCATGACATGAGAGTATCTTTACGCCCGTTTTTTTAGTTTTCTCCATTTTAGTCTGGGCTCCTTTGTAGTATAGACCATCTGCCTTTCTGCCAGGGAGCTCGTAAAAGGCGAGCATAGGCTTACCGTCACTAAAACCGTGACATCCTAATAAGTGGAAGAGTTTCGCAGCGACTCGCCCGGTTTGGTACCGCCGCCTTACCTATTCCTGCCGCCATAATGTCAGTGCTTGTCGTTGATGTGTTCCGTTTCGGAGGATAAGGTAGCCGGTAAACTTACTTTTGCTCGAGGCCTATCATCCCAACCTTAGGTTAGCAACGCACCATCGCCATCTTTGCTGTCTCTGGGCGGCATGAATTTCTTACCATCAGGAAATCCGTCTGCTTGTTTGCCTTCCAACATCATAAAAAAAAGTATTACTAAAGTAATCAGAGTTGTAACCAAGGGTCAAGGCACCCGAGTTTGGGCGAATGTGACTTTTATGTGAAAGGTCAGGGAACAAACGTACCTGATGGTAAGACGAAACCGGAGCCGACAGAAACCATTGTTGTTACAGGTGCATCGCTGTCCTGAGTTCGGGAAGGAAGGCCTATTGTGCAGGTAAATCGCTTACAATACCCTGCAGACCGGAACATGACAAAAGTCATTGTGATGCGGGCGGTAGAAATAGGTGAGCCGGTGAATCTTTACCCGGCCAAGTTGGTGCACAGCACTCGATCACCAGTGGGTTTAGTCCTGCAATGCTAAAGGTTGCAAACCTATCGTTAATCAAGCTCATTTCTTAACCTTGGCAACATTTTTAGAAAAATAAATTTTAATGCCCTTATCAATCGCTTCTGTGGTTTAGCGGTCCGGCGTTGGGATTGACTTCTTTAGGTCCCGGGTTCGATCCCCGGGTCGGATGACAAAAAAAAAATTAAAATGCATATTTCCAAATTTATAATAAAATTAACGTTGCCCGTATTTGGATACATGTTCCCGGTTAGCAATAGGCTTGCCACCTATCACGTTGTGGGATTTTAGTGTCTTCGGCCAGTCGTGGGTGCCCTGGTTGTGCCTCGGCCTACCTCTTTGCGGATTTGGGCGTGACGATACTTTTTTTTAATATGCCTATCATTAAATTTAAAAAATAGGATTTCTACAGTTTTTACCTTGCTGTTAACTAAATTATGGCCTCTGGTTTCCATAAAAATAGTAATTGAAATTGAAATAATTTCCTAGGTACAGTCACATGGAATAAAACGTATACACGGGTAGATTTTCAAATGTATGTTCACTCTTAAAATTTCAAAAAAAATAACCACTTAACATTTCATACCATACCTATAATCATCCGAGTTTCACACAATATTGTATAACTACCTACATTTATGCCAAAAACATCTAGGTAGATTGTTTTCAGATATTTATATTCACTATAACATGCAAAAATATGTATCCAGTATAATTTACAATAATAAGTAAACGACATTGTTTTACTAAAATGTAATCAATATTATTTCATTATAATGTATAATAAATAATTAATGCCTGTGATAAATACTCTTATAAAACTTTAGCAGTTTTCACTAATTTGAGGAAAGGGTATGTAGGTTTAGTATGATTGTTGCGACTACTGATTGTTTTATTGTAAATTACATATTGAGTAATAATAATGGGTCATTATTCCGACACACGAAACACTTGAAATTATTATTTTAAAAGAGCGCTTGAAAGGGGTACTCGGTTACCGAAATTGCAAAAAAAAAAGGTTGAAATCGTAGTAAAAGGCTTATTACATAAGTAAGTATACTTACGAAAATATCCCCTAAGAGGTAATCACAACCAGGGCACTCACGACTAGCCAAACACTATGTCCACTTTGTGAAAAATGGCAATGCTTTCGCCAATCTGGCACATATCTAATCCCGAACAACATTATTTTATTAGATATTAAACAGAAAATAGATATTTTTTATTTGTTTATTAAATATAGTAGTACTATTTAAATTATGCGCTTCGGCTACATTCGTCAAGCTTTAGAAATACGAATGTATTTTAAACATATTTATATAGAGATGTTATTACATAATTAATTATTTCGCTTAAATTTAGATTAGCTCAGCCAATTTAAAAATAAAAGTATAAAGTGTAAAAAGAGTAAAAAGTGAAAAGCTGAACCGCATCATTTAAACAGTATATACTAGTAGTGTTTACTTTTCATTGCACGTGACTGTACTGGTTTACCATTTGAGGACACAAGACATTAGATGTTACCGGTATCTGTTAATTAATAGACAGTAAAATAACACTACGTGATTATTGGTTATTGTCAGGTATATTTTTAATTTTAGATAAAATGAAAATAACGTTGCTCAGGATTGGATATGTGCCCGGTTGGCGATAGGCTAGCCACCTATCACATTGTGGGACTTACGGCCAATATTAATAATCAATCCTAATCCAAAACTTGCTGTCCAAGATTGATATTTTGATCCATTTTTATGTTATCGCTTGCCATTAACATATCTTTGGATAGGATAAATATGGCAATTAGGTATAGGATAGACCAGCGGATACGCAGCTATCTAGATTGCTTGAAATCCATCTTTAGTGATACATTATTAACATTGGCCGTTAGTGTCTTCGGCTAATCGTGGGTGACATAGTTGTACCTCTGCCTATTCCCTCGAGGATGTGGGCGTGAAGATACTTTAAGAAGTTGACTATGTTTTCGGTACATCGTCTTTTTCAAAAACCAAATAAATACATTCCGTCCTATGAAAACTGATATCAAATCTACTTGTAAAGGCTTTTTGAGTTTGTTTTATCTTTTTAAGTAAACATTATAAGACGGCCCTTTTCAAATTTGTTATCCCTTTCGATTACATTTTGACCATAAGTATAAAAAAAATCGTTTAATTTTATCATATCAGTAGTATCCTGTCAGTATATTTGACCACTGTATTTCATGAATTTAGGTTTATAAATTAAAAACATTGATTAGTAGTTTAAGTTTTAGTCCTGATGCTGTTGTTAAAATTCTAAGAGATATCTCAAACAGTATAAGTGTTCCTTCATTAAAAAAATTTAAATATTCTACTGATTATGCTTCTAAACATTCATATGTTTGAATTCTGAATTTCCTTCGTAACTATTGAAACTTGTCCTAGGAGAAAAAAGGTAGAATAAAAAAAAATCAAAAAATGTTTTTGCTGACCTTACAGCAGGTCCGTTTCATTCAAGTTAGAAATCACGTACAAGTCATGTACATCATAAAGCGATAACACCGTCTACAGATTCTCTGAGAAATTCTGAGTCACTGCGGATTTTGAAACAATTTCAAACTAATTGAGCACCTCCCTATAATACATACAATATCAAAGAAAGCTTTCTTCACAGTAAAAAAATATTTAAATCTCAATAAGGAGTGAACGAAACAATGTAAAACCATGGCTTCATACAATTTTATTATAAGAGATTTTTATTAGCTTTGTACACGCCTATAGATATGTATATCTACTTTTATGTGAAGAAGTATTGGACTATGTTTTCCATCCACCTACTAATGTCGATTTTTGCATTTTTGGGTCTGGGTGTTTATTAAATTGACCCTGGTACCTTTTTAGTATATCTAATGTCTATGTATTAGGATCGTTAATACCCATTACACTAGCTATTCATTTGCTTACTTTGGGTTTAGATTCAATTTATGTAACTTGTCCAGGAATATTTATATAGTTTTAGCGAGAGAGATCAGTGAACAAGCTCTCCTGACGGTACAAGTAAACCATGGCCTATAGACACCATAGATGTTATATGTGCGTCGCCTTCCTTCGGGTCTCAACAATGTGACACTGTCATTATGGCCGTAGGAATAATTAGTGCGCTGGATCCCTACTACGATAAGCTACTTTACTGCACCGCACTCGACCACAAGGAGTCTTATTGGTACGATCTTTATTTTAACATGTGCTCGCTTCCTACGGGCTGCCTGGTAGAAAGGCTGATATTCTTTTCAACGGGCCTAGACCAGCACGAGGAACGAGAAAATATTAAATTGAAATAAGCCTTCGCACTCGTGTTGGCCCGAGTTCTATACGCAAAACAGACCATTGGCCTTCTTACCTGTTTCATAGCCCGGTGAAGTTGTAAAAACCTCGCGGTTAGCAACATATTAGCCATTTCAAAAAAATTTACCTAATAAATGTGTTCGATGTGTGTGTGTGTGTATTTACCCAAAATACCACCAATCAAC
>NJDC01003045.1:43597-56220 GCA_002245475.1 Calephelis virginiensis
CTTACTCCTGCCGCGATATAATATACAGTGTTATCTTACAATCCGGAGTGTAGCGAAGCCGGTAGGAGGCCTAACACCCTGACACATGACAGCAGCGCCTCTATCACCTCTACGGTGTCTTTAGGTCACAGTCGTTTTGTACCATTGGGGATCCGTGTGCTTGCTACTGAAATTTCACATAAAAAAAATTAAATCAATAAATAACGTAGGGTCATTTTTATAGCAGAGACTGTTCAAAACCTAAGTCCAATTATTTACGAAACTTCCTGCTCCCTTAGTACGTACGATTGTGAAGAAAAATAATCATTTGTAGCATTAAATGCTTATAATAAAAAAATGTAGATAACCAGCTCTCTATTATCACCAAGACAGCAGTATGCTTGTGCTCTGCCGTATTATACCAGAAAGTAAATAAAAGCAAAACAAGGTCATAAACCACAGTCGCTTTTAAAGTTTATCTTACTACGCTCAAACTATTAAACTTTGTATTTAAATATACGCTCAATATTATGTACATAAGACCACCGATCTACCTAATCGAAGTAATCGCGTAACAGCATCGCTTAAAAATAGTTTCATTAAAGCAAATCAGGGGGCCCAACCTAGTCAATAAAAACACAAACAATTTGTTACGAAAAGCAAGTAGTGATTTCCGCTAAATAAATTGAAAGATTGACAAAACAGATACACAATACGTATGTGAATGGATGTTGGTATCTATGAAGGCCTTGGTTGATAGACTGTAATCAAATTAAGGTAACGAATGTGGAGGAAGCTAGGCAACCCTGTAAGGATCATGACATTTGGTATATTATACTCTCTACCTATCTCGTAAGGCCCTTAGCGAGAAGAATTGTCTGTATGTATGTATGTGTGTATATCAGCTAAAGCAATTTACAGTCCAGTGTTGGACTTGATTTCTGGAGGTCTCGGATTCTATCCCCGGTTCGAGCAACAACAAACAATGAGTTTTTCGATTTTGTAATAAATACAATGTGTGCCGGGAATACAATTATGTACCTGGTTTACAATAGTCTAGCCAGTAGCCACCGATCACATTGTGGGACTTACTCTCTTCAGCTAGTCGTGGGCGTCCTGGTTGTGCTTCTGCGAGTATAGGAGCGTAAAAATACTTACTTTATTTACCTATTTTCGAAGTGAAAACTTCTTTAGCGGCGTTGCGCACTTTTTTTGGAATGGGTAAAAAGTAAAAACTTCTAAACTCGCGTCAGATCGTCAGAACGCAAGACAGCGCACTGCGTATGCGTGAATAAGACGGCGTAAGATCTAAAGTAAAACGTAGATTCATTGCTGTTTTTGTGTTGATTAGATATTTCCGAAGAGTATAGGATGCGCAATGGATAATACGTCGCAATATACCTACCATGACATTACCACAGATGACAGATACGTATAATATCAACAGACATTGCTCAATTTGTTCCATCTTGAAAATAAGCTTTGTGAGTAGACGAGCAATGTTCGCGATGTCTTACTTTAGCGAGTCAAGCCAAACGCTGGTTATTGATATGAAAATATTTGTGCATAAATGATAGTAATATCATACTGATAATTAAAGCAATCCGTGCAAAGTGATTACCTAACCATTCCAAAATATCAAAAATACACAACGTTAATATTCAAGTTTTCATTTCTGCCGGCACTTCCGGAGTGCGTTCTCCTGGAGTGAGTTCTTTTTTTATTATTTTGTAATTATTGAGTAACAAAATATTAGTTTTGGTTACCCATAAGACACTATTTTGCTGAGGACAACTGTCACTCATTGTCGACTTTCATTTTTTATTAAATAGGCGCAGTACATTGTTTTTCCTAACACAATAACCCATTAACCCGCTCGATGATACCAATTAACCTGACATTCAGATACTTTACCACGGTCTGGTCTATAAAACTAGATTATGTGAATATCTCAACAATACTAATTGATATCATGAACTAATAAGCATATTACAATGAAATTGGAATAAACATTGATTTCTTTTAATTACAGAGAAATGGAGATTTTTTTATCCGTTTTCTGCGTTCAGAATTACTGTCATGTACCTATGTTGTACGGACGCAAATGGATTTCTTGGTTGCTGAAGATATATGTTGCCGTTAGACAACATATAGTAGTTGGTGTGTTTCTAACATCTTAAGTAAATTTACAGTAGTAATAATAGTTCTGAGCACCTGTTGTGTTTCTAATCAATATCGGCCATAACATCATTGTTTACATTTGTCATGTTCTTTTTGCAAAATGGTTCAACTATAAAACGTCATTAAACAAAAAGTTTGAACTTAGATTAGCATTAACCAAACTGCCGCCTGACGTTATGTCAGTGCTTATCGTTGACGTGTTCCGGTTCAGAGATTTTCTTATCGTCAGGAAAACCGTTTGCTTGTTTGCTATCCAATATCATAAAAAACTTAACCGCTCTGGAGTCTAAAATCTACAAAGAATCAGAATCAAAGTACCACCGGATCAGAACCGAATAGGAAAGATAACTGTAATATGTATTAATTTCTTACAATATGTCTTATTACTTGCCATATAATAAAAAAGATTATATAATTCAGCCAACGACCTCCTTTAGTAAATTTAGATAAGGTTTGGTGACTAAAAGGGCTTTTATTTTTATATCCAAGAGCTATATCCACACTTTCCTCGAGACAACAAAAGATTATCATTTTGTTCATCAAATTTCACAACACACAAAAGCGTGTGAAATTTCTATCCAAAAAAACTTTCTAACGTCTTCTAGATTATCTCAAGGTAAACGATAAAGTGCTTTCTGTTGAAACTAAAGGGCAGTTCAATTTAGAAAGAAATATACTAAAGGTCGGCCGGTAGTTGATTTCTTTCTAAATTACTACTAGAATAAATCTTTTGCTAAAAGTATCCTTGAAAATGTTAGCAGAGGTACAACCACAAGTAGCCGAAGCTTGTCCTCCAATGTGATGGGTAGCGAATCTATTGTCTAAAAAAATTTGCCCTATCTACCGTAAACTACGCGAATATGTATTGTATACCAATGTATGTACATATACATTCCATGCTAGGAGGGTCGTTGATAATTAAATAGAAAAGTACTTGATTTTATGAGGCTGAAAAACAAACAAGCAAACGGATTTCCTATTGGTAAATAGCATGTCGTCTATAGACAACTTCAGCTAACTTAAGCTTCTTGCATGAGTAAGACTACCGTTGAAAGTTGGTTAGTTTACATACATATATCGTGAAATATAGCTGTACGATTTTTCTATAAAATCAGTGAAAAATCAGTAAAAAACGACGGGTTGCACTCCGGAAGTGCCGGCAAAAGTTAAAACTTAAATATTAACGTTGTGCATTTTTGATATTTTGGAATGGTAAGAGAATAATTTTGCAGGAATTGCTTTAATTATCAGTATGAAAGTACTATCATTTATGTGGTAGTATACAATATTCATTTATTGCGCCATCGTACACAAACATGACAACACGAACACTCGCGCAAGCGCCCTGCGCCGTCTTACGAATTTTCGATCATGTCATGTGTCCTGACACGAGTTTAGAAGTTTTTAGCCATTCCAAAAAAAGTGCGTTACGCCGCTAAAGAAGTTTTCACTCCAAAAAAAAATCGTGAAACCACTCCCATACGAGGTGTCTTTAGATAGTGTTGTAAATGGTATTAAAGTTCGTAAATCATCATTTTGAAAGAGAGACGTTCAGAAAGAACTAAAATATGTTTTCCCTACCCTATTATATACCCTGACATCTAAAATTAAAGAGTGAAAATCTAAATCCGCTTGAACAACTTGTTTTTGAGTCACAACAAATTTTCTACGGCTACTACAGAACTCTTCAAGGGCAAGTCCGATTCGCGCTTAACCACTTTATTTCAATTTAAACTGGTTTGAATTAGATGTTCAAAACTAATAAGTCTTTTCGTAAATGAAAAGATTACTTTAGCAGTAGTACTTCTACTTACCTACTTGTGAGCACTAACCAGTTGCGAGTGGGTAAGTACAATAGAAGCCCATAGTGTAAGATAACCTACACCTGTGTCCAGTGACCCGTGGTCACATGGACAGTGAAAGTCAACGAAAGTTAACACCGCAACCGTGAAATGGTAGCTCGAAGGTCTTTCATACAATGTGCGTCACATAATAGTTCAATACTTGATTGTTACCAGATTGATTAAGTTCTTATAGTTTTATAAAAGAAACTACTCTGGCAAGGGTTAACAACGATGTATAGTGTCTGGCAATGCATAACTTGATTTTTAATAATTTTCTAAAAAAAACACATTTTATAACAGGAACAGGAACTAGTTTCTGGTTATAATAAAAAACTAATAGTCCAGGCTGCGAAGGTTTTTGAACCTGCATAGATTTTCATGAAATTTTGACAGCATATAGGGAATATTTCAAAAAGCAAAATCTAGCCTATCCCGATGTGTGCTTTTTCCCTGGGGGTGAGTTGGACTACGGGATGAAATTTATTATATGTAACAAGACACCACATTACACCGTCACGTCGCGTCGCCGCCGAAAAACTCTTTTCCGCTCGTACGCTGAGCGGCTAGCCACTCATTAACCAGAACGCAGTACCAAAGTCGAGGTTTGATCTCCCGGGAGACAGCTCTTGTTGCTTACGTTGTAACTTGTAGGGAACGGTCTAATCAATTTGAATAGTGATGTCCACAAAGTCCAGTGAAGTTGTAAACACCGTGAGGCTAGCTACACATTAGAAAAAAACAAGGTTTTTTGTTAAAAAGTATCTTCACGTCCGTATCCTCAAAGAGGCTAGGCAGAGTCACAACTAGTGCACCCACGATTAGCCGAAGACGCTAAGTCCCACAATGTGATAGGTGGGCAAGCCTATCGCCAACTGATCATACTTTTTATTAGAAAATTGAAAATATACATTTTTTACTTTTGTTTGTTGCCCGACCCGGGAATCGAACCCGGGACTTCAAAAGTCAAGTCCGACGCTGGACCGCTAGACAACGCTAGATCATTGGTGGAACGATCGTGCATTTAACTTAGCTTGCTGACTCATTACATTAGTGTAATAAGTCAGATGAGGACGCACTTTGCTTTTAGTTATTAGCCATTGTGCGTTGGTGGCATATACCAAGCTGGAATATTCAGATGAGGTTGTAGAGTCCCGCTACGCCATTGCGTTACCTTGACCAAGGGATCCAACATCAGTACTCGCTATTGTCGTGTTTCAGTTTGAAGAGGGGGTCAAACTTACTCAAGTGGTTTAGCATATCAATGAAAGTTGATATAAGTAGAGAAGAATTGTCGCAGAGCTATACCACCCAGCCATGGTCACGGTCACTTTTATTATGCTCCGAGTTTATTTTAGTAACATATTACAAGCTGAGACATAGTGTAATATAATTTTTAGATAGACTTCTATAACTTCATGTTCTAACATAAAAACTTGGTTCTAAACATTGGTTTGTATCCGTATGGATGCCAGATTTAATCAAAATTTTGATTTGTTTCAAACGAAGTTTCTACCAAGGTCACCATTGTGGAAGGCGTTATTGGGGCATGATTACAACCATCTTGATGATGATTAAGGCAAAAACAAGTTACAAATGTCTAAAGTTATAACTATTATAATAAAAATAATTAACTCAAGCTGTTGCATTCAATTCTATGTCAACTGTCTTTTTGATTTTTTTTTCGCAACTTTTTAATCGAACAAATAATGCCTACACCTTAACAGATACGTTTCCTGTCGCCTCTGGAACCCCGAAGTGTTGAACGCTGTGTCTCCGTGCACTTCTTCTAATAATCATAAAACAAAAAAATCTATCAACCTCCGACAAAACTTGTGTGCAATGTAGGTATGCATCTCAATTACGTTACCTTTGAAACAAAAATTAATTTACATTACAAAAATTGTTTGTATTAATAAATAATCATGTACATATACAATACAAAAAACAATGTGTAAATAGTAAATAAATAGGTTATTAAAATTACTGATTTGATTAAGACCTATTAAAATGTTTGCACACCACAAGTAGGTAGAATATGTAGAAACGACTAAATAATTTTGTTACATCTTTGTAACACTCATATTCCGCAAATACCTAAATACTTTTCTTTTCTTTTTCTTTTTTTTCAAAAATATCCGCGATTGAAGTAGGTGTATCCATCAGATGTAAGAATTTCACAATTGGATACGAATTTGACAAAAATACTTGTTAAAATATTAGTTAAATGAGCTCAGGTCCATTGCAATTCGTAAAAGTATTCGTAATATCTAATAAGTTGGATCAATAACCTGTTTGTATGTAACCTACAAGTCGTTGACCTTTGCCATGAGCCAGTGTCACAGAGTTGTCGAATATCCTTACGATCCAAACTGACGCTCGCATCCAATTTGGCGCAACATTTATATAAAAAAATAAAAGTATTAAGTTCGCTATGTTTTTTATTCACCTAAATTATACTACACTAGCTGCTTTAAATCTGAATGTCTTCAGACTTACTTTCAAAGTAAACGGGTTATTCCTTTTCACCATATTATTCAACAGGCTCTGACACTTGTCTGTTAAGTGTCTTGTCTCACTTAAGCCAAACTTCGGGTTTGCATAAATATATCTATGGAAGATCAGCCTCTTATTGCGTAGTATTTATATACTCTTTGCTCGCCTCTTGTGTTCTGCTAAATATTAAAGTACGAGTTTATGATTTAATCGCAATAAAACTCCAAAAACCGACTTCATTTTTAACAAGTACTGGGTAAATCATTAAGTAAACAAAAATTAAGTATTTTCCTCGATTTCCCTGGGATTTCCACCATCAGAACTTGAATTGGTGTAAATGGGACCCCCACGGAAGTAAACTTTAAAATGAAAAAATAATTTTGACAATCGGTTCAGAAATGACGCGATCATTTAACAGCTGGTTCTCTCATAAACGCCATAAGAGCTGGCAGCTAATTATGGGTTCCACAACTTTGAAAAACAAGAAAGTTAGGAAGGAAAGAAGGAAGTAACGAATCCGTTCGGACCTAACCAAATATCGGCCCATAGCCAAAACTTCCTTATTATGATAGGATTTTTATTAATCCTTTTAATTATATGGATAAGCTTGACCTTTGTTTTGTATTTTTTTATGTTAAAGTTTTGTAATATTGTAGTGTATGCAACTAAGGACTTATTATTATAACTATTATAATTTGCCCAGTAATTAGGTGTCCTGAGATGCCGTAACAATGTACCTAACTAACAAACAGTTTAGTTCAAAATTATGAAACTGACTCAACTACTATTTATGGAAAATCTTCTTTGGTATAGACGCAGCCATCTTGCAAATTTGTATAAAAAATATTAATGTTAACTAGATATTGCATGTTGATCAGTTAGCAGTATTTGAAGCCCGTACGTCAGTTCTGATTATTAGTTGTGGTTTCCGTATAATCGGTAGGTTTGTAAATAAGCGCAATCAGTTTCAAAATGCTTATTTTCGTAATTAGTCATAATAATAAAAAATATCCTTGAACAAGTTACACAAATTGAAACTAACCCCAAAGTAAGCAAATTATATGCTTGTGTTATGGATGTTAGTCAACGATACTAGGTAATAAATAGACATACTTAAATAGATACCAGAATAAGCTTAATAAACACCCAGACCCGAAAATGCAGACATCTAAATGTTCATCACACAAATGCCTGTCCCGTCGAGAATCGAACCCGAGCCTTGCGGTTGGTCAGTGTAGTTAGGCGTGTACGCTAGCCACTCGACGAACGAGGCGGTCATTTCTGTATATGGCATAAGTGACAATTATAAGTATATTGTATTTTGTTTCTATTATGACAAGTTGCTTATTATTTATACTTATAATAAACTGTAGATGAAGATATAATAAAACTGTAGATGATGCTGTACATGAAGATTTTCCATGCTCTTGGAAAGATGCCCGAATCAATGCTCAAGTTAAACATAAGTGACAGTGGTTTTTCTATTTGTGGTACAATATTTTTCAACAACCCATTATGTATATTATCTAGCCCCGGTGAACTATTAGGTTTAAGATCTCGTATAAGATTTAGTGTTTCCTGTTTATCAGTTGAGGCTATAAAAAGGTAGTTGGAAAAAGAATTACCAAT
This sequence comes from Calephelis virginiensis, assembly GCA_002245475.1. Lineage (NCBI taxonomy): Eukaryota > Metazoa > Arthropoda > Insecta > Lepidoptera > Riodinidae > Calephelis > Calephelis virginiensis. The sequence goes on from NJDC01003045.1 coordinate 51,724, forward strand.
TTATATTTTTGTAGCAAGAGTTTTCTGAGTCTCATTGGAATGACTAAGAATAGAATTAGCTAGATTGTCTCCCACAGTAGCAAAGTAAGAGCTACACGCGTTTAAGGAATCATTCACATTTTCTTTGGCACTAAGCAGGTCTAAATTACAATGGCTTTTTATTAATTTTCTATGTGATATTTCGTCAATACATTTCCAAAGCTTTTTTGGGTCTTTTTTGTTATTTTTTGTCTTTTTTTCTCATATTCAGTTTTTAATTTCCTAAGAAGAAAATTAAAAAAAATTCGGTAGCGTCTGTATACTATTTTCTTTGTTTCGTCATTAGGATATTTTTTTGAGTCTGAATGTAATCTATCTCTGTGTTTTGAGCATTTTATAAGTCCGAGTGTCATCCAAGGCTGGATTGTCAACTTGGAGTAGCTTATACGAGAAGTGTGAGAGTGTTTAGTTATTAAGTCACATAGAATTGTTGAGAAATTTGAAACTGCATCATCGACAGACATATTTTCTAACAAAAAAATCCATTCTATTGCTCCGAGTTCCATTTTTAGGTTTTCAAAATTAATATTATTTCTAGTTTTGTTATAAGGCTCAGTATTTTCTGTTGGAAGTCTTATACCTATAATGACAATGGTCATACTGTGGTCAGTAAGATCAGTAGAGCATACTACCGATTCAGTTTGAATTTTCATTGGTATAAATATGTGATCAATACAGGATTTATTGATAGAAGATACCAGTCTATGTTCTGGAAGAAGATTTAGTTAAGTACAAGTATTTTCGTTGTCAGCAGCATGATCTAAAATATTTATATTCATGTCTCTCGCAATTACAAGACATTTTTGACATTGTATTAAGGTGTTGCTCTAAGGAAGAAATGAAAATTTTAGGATCAGTAAAAGATGGAGACCGATATATTTACAGAAAAAACGTTTTTAACCTCGACCAATAAACTATTAGCTCCATCTATCTTTGGTTCAGTTACTTTTGGAGACCATTTTTGTTTACATATATTATGACTCCTCCTGATTTATTTATAAACTTACTGGTATTGAAAGAGTTGTAACCTGAGATTTGCTTGATACAAGAATTTTCATTTATCCAACGGTCTGTGAATATTATAACATCAAAAGTTGTATTACACCTAGAGTAAATTAGTAAAAAAATATCAAAATTACATTGCATAGGTACTTCGAATATTAACGTGGAGCACTTTAATTGTATATTTAAAAAGTACGTAACCAAAATCTTCAGGAGCAGAAATGTCATGGCATTTAATATTCATCAAATCATCCATTTCGGATAATAAACCTAAAAGAGACATGTTTTAGATATAATAAGATAAAGAATAAAGATGAATACAAGTACCATATCATTTAATATCACAATATTATATTTTTCTCTCTTTTGAGTCATTTGGTGTTTTGCAATACACGTGATATAACAATATTGACTAGTACGAGTAGGTGCGGGACTTTTCTTGATTTTATTAGTTAGTCCACATGTATTAAACGTTAATAATTCTATGTATATTTTATTATAATATACTACTATAGTATACTACTACACTACCATAATTATATCACAAGTTTTTTGGCAGAGCGGAGCATCAAGGCTGCAATCGAGTGATGTTCAGTTTCGTGCTCATCTGGAAGATAAAGCTAAAATGATCACTAAAAACTTTTTATTCCTATTGATATAACGGCTGACATTTGACAATTTTTTTTTTTTACATAAGTGCTCAGTAAGGTAAAACAGTACTTCAAGCTGTTATATCGCATGCAACTCTCTAGAGCGTAAATTCACCTTCAGTACTGTTCAACTCTGGGTGGCAGTCGCAGCTCCTTTCTTTGGTCAGTAAGTAAGTATCTTCACGCCCATACCTCCAAAGGCGTAGGCAGAGGCACAACTAGGACACCCAGGACTAGCCGAAAACACTAAGTCCCACAATGGTGCCAAGCCTACCTCCAACCGGGCACATATCCAATTCCAAGCAACGGTTTTTTATTAGAAAATTGGAAAACCCAATTTTCTCTTTATTGCCCGACCCGAGGATCGAAACCGGGACCTCGAGCAGTCAAATTTAACAACTGGACCGCTACACCACAAAGGATCCTTTCACCACCTGAACGAATCTCTAATAGTTTAATCGCAGCAAAACTGTAAAATCTGATTTCGATTTCAATAAATAAGTCATTTACGTACACAATAAATAAGTACTTTCCTCGATTTCCCAAGGTTTCCACTATCAGATCCAGGCTTAGGGGTAACGAGACCAACGTGGAAGTAGGTACATTCTTTTAAACACGATAATTATTTTTAAAATCGCCTTAGAAATGACGACAAAATGGATTAACATACCAAAAAAATATAATATATATACTCAAACTACAAAACGTAAGTTATAATAGGTACTGAGTTGGAAAATATTTTCTAAGAATGACAAACACAATCCCTTTGTTTTTTTTTATTTTAAACCGATTTCGAAAAAATAAGGAGATTATATGTTCGACTTCTATAGCATATAAGTATATTAATAAATTTCAGAGTAATTTCTGAACCCAGTGTATTTTTAAATGGAAGAACATACTTCCGAGGTCGTGTCATATTATGTCGCTATCATCATACGCTACCGAGTCTGGATCTGATAATGGAATCCCAGAGAAATCTAAGAAAATACTTTATGTTTGTGCCCGTAGAAACCTTACGTACCTGTAACTTTTGAAATTAGAAATTAGGGAAAAATTATAACCTGGTCTAACTCATCTATTATTATTTTTTAACTACCTGCATGTTTTGTTTATATTATTGTCATACATTAGGATGCTGTTGAGACAGGATTTGTTTATGTACCTATTAGTTAGATGTTTTTTTTGCAATATTTGATGTAAGGTGTTTAAAGGTTGTAATATTTTTTTTTAACTATTGTATGTGCTTGTCAAAAATTATTATAATGTATTTTAACTGTTGACGTATTTCAAGTGTAACGAATGTACCTACGAAATAAAGTCGGTATTTTTGCGGTTTAATTGCGAATAAATTATACTAACACACCAACATGGTTAAGTGGTATGGAACAGAGGGTTGCTCTCCATAAACGCCTTATTAAATATCGGCTATTAAAATTAACAGAAACAGGCGCAAAAAAGGACCCAAAGTAGCGAATTTACAAAATTTTATTAAAAAAGTGGCAGGCGTCGTGTAAAAATAATACAATACATAAAACACACACGTCCATAATGAGCTAACATTTCTTTTCTTTGCAGCGGACTTGGGCAAAAAAAGTATAGTGATACTGGTAAGAAACAACAATTGCGTCTTTTGTATCCGTCTGTATTATATGTAGGTATTGTACTTTTGAGAATTTCTCTTGCCTTTGATTTACGAGTATGTAACTTTAAGGATCTTTGATTAATATTATGAAACAGATTAAGCTATAGCTTTTTATTAAATTAAGACCTGTTATGTTTTGGATCTCTGTCATCGTGTACTTAAACATATACCAACGCAAACACGCACAAGCAAGCACACTTGCACAACACACACACGCACGCACACACACACCACATACACACATACACACACACACACGTACACGCACACACACATGCATGCACGTACGCGCGCACACACACACTGTAAAATAGCGGGGGTGGCTTAGCTACCACCCACCACTATGTTAACAGAAAATGAACAAACTAACAGTCAAACTTGCTTTAGTTTGGCTGTTAGTAGAGAAAGCCAGTAAATAAACAAACAAACAAACAAACAGTCAAACTTGCTTAAGTTTGGCTGTTAGTAGGGAGTCCTGTTCATTTGAGAAGTTTTAAATAAAAATATAAACAAAGTTACACTGTACTTAAATTTAAAATAAAAGTCTCAGTAAATGTCTGTCCACTGTACACTATAAAAATTACTGCCGGCTAAACGGAATAGAAAATAGATGGGCGTGGGATACGTCAAAGGCTGGTCGACGGAGCATGGAGCGCAGCACAGAGGACCGCTGCTATAAGCCTCAGCGGTATAGGAGTAGGGGTTACCCCTTGGCGCCTTTCCTCAGCAGCCAGGAGCAGCAGAAGAAGTGTGCAGCTGGGAAGGTGGCCAGAGAAGTACACCGGCGGGGCAGCTACCGCCAGTTCAGGGTCCTCTAGTCTACCACTGAGGAGCGGGTACCAGACCGCAGGCACCAGCTGGCAAGCAGCAGGCAGCAGTTCCTCCGTAACTTCTTCTTATTATTTATTCCGTCGACTTATGCCACAATTAGATTGCCCAGATGGCTGGATCCACCTTTGATACCGGCTCGATTTCCGTAATTTTCAATTTGAAATTAAGAAATCTGATTGGTTAGAAAGATGTATGCATTACAAGTAAATATGAATAGTAAAACGAGTCAAAATAGATATTTACAAGATTAGTTAGATGTACACATTACAAGTAAATATGTTACAACACACACACACACACGCGCGCGCACGCACACGCACACGCACACGCACA
>NJDC01003045.1:66517-93794 GCA_002245475.1 Calephelis virginiensis
ATGCCTTAGTCACGGATACTTTACGGATCTACGTGTTTTGTAATTCAGTCATGCACAATCGAAGATTCGTTAACGGTTTTAGATATTTCGATCGATGACCAACATGCTGCCTGAATGTTTTATTTTGAAGCTTTACGGTTTTTAATTTTGCATATTTTTCCTTTATGCCCAGAATTCCTACGGATACAAAACGCATGTTGCCTATTAATAGCCGCCTATGACGACTTTGAAAAGATATCTCTTACTGGATTTAATACCTACCCTTTTTTTGGATGACTGATGTGATCAACTTCACTGGGCTTTAGTTTGCTACCCAGGGATTTCAAGTAAAATTTACTTAGTTTTTTAAAAGCTGTGTACAGTGATATGTAATTTTTATTTCCAAGTTATTGTGTTCCACTGAGCAGCCGACTTGCTTGTAGTTGCTTGATTTGCCTATAAAATAATAAAAAAAGTAAAAAGTATCTTCACTCCCATATTCCCGAAGAGGTAGGAAGAGGCACAACCTGGTCACCCACGACTAGCCGAAGACACTAAGTCCCACAATATGATAGGTGGCAAGCCTATCGCTAACCTGGCACATATCCAATCCCAAGCAACATTTTTTTATTAGAAAATTGGAAATAATTACTTACCCAAACAGGTTTTACAGCATTACCTGTACCTGCCACCTCTAAGTCTGAGCTTGCTATGAATTAATTCCGTTTAGGAGGGTGGGGTAGGCCTTTAATAATACTTTAACGAATTGAATGAATTAAGTATTTTCTAAGGACCTTTCATTAACTTCTTTGGTATCCTCGTATCTGCGTAACGGAATCTTAGTCGAATCTAAGACATGACAGTCTGTTCGTAATAAACACATGGTAGTAAAATCTAAAACGTTCGTTCTTGTTTTCCCTTATAGCGTTCCATACTCGAAGTGCGTAAATTGTAACCCTTGCAGATTTGAAATATTCATCTGTTCGCCCACCAATACTTTACAGCTACTGCACTCCCAAACTATTAAAACTACAGCCTGTTCCAAAGCGAAAAGCGGTAATCGACCGTTGATGATGACATTAGTGCTGAACGAAACCAAAAGCGTAGTTTTTCATACAAATTTAATATCATAATTTTCGCAGTAAATGCGGTTCGTGGTAAAAGACGGGTTGAGCGTCGACACGCGTCAAGTTCATCCTGAGATGTCAAACCTGTTTTTATTACGTTATAAATTTTGTCACTAGGCGAGTAGGTACTTCATTCCGTTTTTAGTTGTGATTGGTTAGGTGACATTATACTTATTATAATATTACAATTATTTTAAGGTGACACGTTATCTCTACAACTACATCTCAGTCTATGTTAATTTATGTTATGGTTATAAATGTGATAATTATCGAGGTGTCGTGATTAATGAGAAAATATTATTTTGCTTGTGTATATTAGATGATACGTATACAGAAGGATGTATTATTTAGGAATTTGCATAGGTAATTACTACAAGTCAAACTGTAAATGTTCAAAAAATACTTCTCTTTTTTTTTAATGACTTATCTTTGTAGGAAGTTCGTGACCGTTGTATAGTTAGTCACACACTACACACGGGTGCTAACACCGGGTTCGGGTGACAGTCGTTGTTTCAAAGTTACGTTCTTGCTTTTATATATATTAATGTTACACTTTTGTGGGTAAGTCTAGATCACGAGGTAGGTTGCAAACTTAACCACGGGCAACCGGTGGCACTAAGTGTGAACCTATTTTGAATACCTTATAATTTCGTAAAATGTGACAGTACGCGAAGGCTAAGTTCGCGTACGCTAAGATTGGCGTAGGTACCTAGCATGTGTTTTGTAAAGTGTCACTTTGTTACAATGTAGCATTTTAATGTTTCATTTATAAGACTAACCGACCCGACCAACTATGTAGTTGGTCATATCGCTTGACATTTACAACTGCTTGTAACAACTTCAACACACATTTTCCGCAAATAAATATATTTTCTTTCTTTCTTTTCTTTCTTTCTCATGATCTTCGCATCACGCCTAAACGGATGGACCAATTTTCCTAATTCTTTTTTTATTGTAAATGTAAAATATTATAAAAATAAAAATCGGGAAAATTTACAGGGATAATGAAAAAAACAATGCCTTAATTCCTACAAACTGTTAGTAGCTATTAATGTCAAGTGATACGAAGGTCGCCGATTTATGTAATGTATACTGACTATGTAATTATATAGTAGAGACGGCTAGGTCCGAACTTATCGAATACTTCCCATTTTTAAGTAATACTAGCCTGTTTTGCATTCACAGGCCAATGGTCGGATTTTACTTTGCGGTTGGAATGACTGCAAAATTGTTGAAACTTGAAAGGTGGTTATGTTCTGTAAACCACTTTGTGATCTTTATAAAAAGCTAACATCAATAAAAATAAAAAAAACATAATGAAGAAGCCCCAATTATTTCGTATTCCCCATAATACATGTAACTGAAATTTAAAAGAATCATTAACAGTTTCGAAAGGTGGTTGTAAAAAAAGAGGTGGTTGTATAGATATAAATCCGAAAAAAAAATTAAAACGCACTTTCATTATAATGTTATACTCCACATTTTATGACTTAGCCGCTGTAAATAGGTCTTTACAAAGTAGACCTAAGTTATTAAAATCACTTTTTCTTAAAGTCAATCGATTCAGACACTTCTAAATTGGTAAAATGACTGCTGTAACTTCTAAAATAATCCCTAAGTCCACTTTAATCCATAAAAAAATCCTACAGTGAAAAGTCAAAATATCAAAAAAAAATTGACATTTATATAAATATTATGAATAACCCAGGCATTCTATTATATATACATATTATTTAACAAGTCTCACATTTAGTAATTATTGAGGTCAGAAACTCATTTGTAGCATTTTCGTAGGCATCGAAATGGATATAAGATGCACTATGGGGATATATTTCACTTTTAAGCATAAGTGACACTAACGAGTGCTAGTACAACGAACGTACAACAAAACAAACTAGCTGGTCTAACGATGGAGCTCGAAGATAGAAGACGAAACCTTGGAATGCAGCTGCTGATAAAACTATTGAGTTCGGAGTAATTAATTTCTTCCTTAAATAGATCTGTTTATAATTTCTGGTGACGAGGACTTGATGACAAGGACCTGATAATTGAACTGGGAGGTGGCAATTGGATCAAACTTTAAAAGTTAAGGTACCCATTCTGTTTCGTAATCTTTGCAGTTAGTCTAAAGCACAAACTTGAGAACCTGACGTAATTGAAATGGTTTTGATCTATCATTTATGGGGATTAAATGATAAGTTGAAGGTATCAGCTCTGTTACAAGCATTGGAATGAATACCAGATTTATTATTGGTATTTCTATCACTTTTCAACTTATTTGAGACCTTACAGGTAAAACACTAGCGACACTAGCATTTGTTACCAAGCTGTACTGGTGACGGAGCTCGAAGATAGGAGACGTAACCGTAGAATGACTATTGGTAACGTTAATTTGACTCATTCGATTCGCCTTAATTAGATCTATTCATATTTTCTGATAACGATGACTCCCCCGTGTTGATCCGGGCTCCTTTGCAGAATAGACCATCTACCTTCCTGCCAGGCAGCTCGCAAAAAGCGAGCATAGGCTTACTGTCACTACCACCGTGACATCTGACTAGTTGGTAGAGTTTGGTAGCGATTCACCCGAATTGGTACCCCAGCCATAACGTCATGACATGTTCCGGTTTGGAGGATAAGGTGGCCGGTAAACTTACTTTTGCTCGATATCTAACACCGCGACCTCAGGTTGGCAACGCACCATTACCACCTTTGATGTCTTTATACGGCGTGAATTTCTTACCATCAGGAAATCCGTGTGCTTGTTTGCCTTCCAATATCATAAAAAAGGACCTGATGAGTTTAATGTGAGATGACTGATGGATCATAAAAAAATCCGTAAATTTTCTTATGAAATATTCAGTCGAATTGATAACCGCCGCTTTTCGGCATATTCAACTAATCCCCGTTAACAATCTCCTTCAATAGGGATTAGTGAACTTTTTGTTTATTAATCCCCGATAACGACAATTGGAGCTTATAAGGATTATGAACTAAAAAGTTCAATAATCCCGAAGTTGATTAAAAATTAATACTTTTTTTGTAAGTTGATAGTTTTTTTTTAATGAGGATTTGACAAAAAGGATCTTCTTTAAGCTATAATTATACCCCGTAAATCAAATATTTTACTTGTTTTTCTGAAGCTATATTTAGCACCCAACATCTTTTCGATTCAATAATTTGTTATGTTTTTTTAGCTATATTCAAAACATATAAAAACGCGATAAATAAATTTAAACCTTTACTGATACCAATTTTAGCATAAGTTTCTCTATCTGAAAAAAGTAAGTAAGTATCTTCACGCCCATATCCCCCAAGAGGTAGATCGAGGCACAACCAAGGCACCCTCGACTAGCCTTAGACACTAAGTCCCACAATGTGATAGGTGGCAAGCCTTTCTTCAACCGGACACATGTTCAATCCCGGGCAACGTTATTTTTAATAGAAAATCAAAAATAAGTATGCATTTTCTATTTTTTGTCGCACGACCCGGGAGTTGAATATTATCAAAATCCTCAAAATTTTAACTTTATCATCAATATACAAATATATATTACAAGCCTGTTAATTTGTCAGACAACATCCTCATTTATTTAAAAGCAAGCAGAAAATTCACGACGCCACGAAATCAGAAACAAATTAAACATAATTTAGAATTACCCCCGTCAACATTAAAAATACCTAGCTCCGGACCTTATGTTATGACCTTACAAAAACTTCTTCATAAAATAAAATCAGAGATTAATGAGCTAAGGTTTCCAAAAACTTAAAGAATTTATTGATAGAAAATAGTTAATATGCTTTAAATGATTACTTACCTATTTGATCATTTTGAAATGTGAAATCTAAAATGGATGAATACATATGGCCCTCAATTAATTAGTGGGGAATATTTTGTAATACCTGATTTGTGATATATGAAGCTATAAATTTGATTTGATTTGTCCCCAAGAAGTCAAGTCCGACGCCGACCCGCTAGACCACTGAGGCAATTCTATCTATTGCCGCATTTCTTTTAACAAAAAAATAATTGGTTTTAAAAATTTAAAATACTAGTGTTCGCCCGTTGGTCGGAATTCGACCATAATAAATTTTAATGTCTTGTTGATAAGAACGCCATCTTCATTTCTCAAGAGCTACTACTTTGTTTCCATATTAGCGTTCTGCACTTCTCCTACTCATAAACTATAAGCGTGCATAATTTTATGCTCCTGCGTAAACGCAATTTTGTGAAAAGGGGTCAAAAGTTTTGGCATCACGTATTAATATAGGTATAGATTACGAGCCCATTGGTAACATTTTTTTTGTAACAATATTCAGTGTTTAGCAAAATTGACATAAATGCCACGGTTTGTTAGCAAAAATGTAGAGTTATGAGACCGCAAACATCAAAACGAAATAATAACAGGTTGTCAGCGCCATTTTATTTAAACGATATGTAAATATGATTGTTATGTTAAATTCAATAAGTTTAAACGTCGTTATAAGTAATATTTTTTTGTTTCATATTTTCCAGTGGACGGATGGTTGGATTTTGATGCGTTTCTTTTTAATTATTTTTTTTTAAATTTCAATTAGAACTTCAAACAAATTTTTACTCGTGTTTGTGCCGTCCCGTCCGGGCTCCTTTGCAGATTAGACCAGATGCCTTCCTGCTAGGCAGCTCGTAAAAGGCGAGCATAGGCTTACCGTCACTAGCACCGTGACATCTTACTAGGTGGTAGAGTTTTGCAGCAGCTAGCCCGGATTGGTACCTACCACCACCTTGCCTATTCTTGCCACCTCGTCAGTGCTTGCCATTGACGTGTTCCAGTTCGGAGGGTAAGGTAGCCGATAAACTAACTTTTGCTCGAGGCCTAACATCCCGGCCTCAAGTTAGCGACGCACCATTACCACCTTTGGTGTCTCCAGGCGACGTGAATTTCTTACCATCAGGAAACCCGTCTGTTTGTTTGCCTTCCAATATCAAAAAAATGCTGGTACAACAGAGCTGATCTGATGAGCTCGAAGATAGGGGAATGATGCCCCGGAATGGCTGCTGGTAAACCCGTCGAGTTTGGATTCGACCGAATCGCTTTAACTTATATTTCCCAATGACGTCGACTTGATGACAAGTATCTATTGAATGAATTTGTGAGATGTCTGATGGATATAGTATGATGATGATGACGGATGCGAAGTTTGAAAGTGACCGTATCAGGTATGTTTCCTAATCTTTGCAGGTCTTCTAAGGCACATCAAAGAAGAGATATATAAGTTTCACTTGTTTGCGTGTGTACATGTGCTTGTCTGCCATCGGGGCTCTTAAGCAATTGTGATGCGTTGTTACAACCCGAGGGGTTTTATTAAACCCTGACGGAAAAGGAAAGGTGTAACAGTTTTGACTTGTATATGTGTATGTATGTCTGTGACCATAACTTTGGATTGGATGGACCGACTTCGATGCAGATATTTTTGTTTGAAAGCTGACATAATCGAAATGATTCTTGGCTACATTACATATCGGTTTTGTCGAGGTTTTTTAAATTTTATGATTATTTATAAGACCAGAAAGAATTACTAAACGACTTGGTGGATCCGATACCACTGCTACTCCTGTCCTTGCCCTTGTCACGTCCACCCTCCATTGTCGTGTTCTGGTTTGAAGAGTAAATTTACGTAAGACGCTTAGCAACGCAGCTTTAAACAACGTACAAAAAACACTGTTCATCATGTAATCCGTTGACTTGTTTCATTTTATTCAAAAAATGTTGGAACATAGCCTTGCGTTTTCCCTAGTTAGTCAATTGTTTTCACATTTCCACAATGACCTGGTTACATTCCAACAGTAGCGATACTGATCCTATCCAATCCAAAACTATCCCAAAATCCACCACAACATATAATATATTATTTTAAATTTCGAGCCATTTAATTAGATTAATCATGTATGTGATTATCTACCTTTATCTTTACACAAAATGATGTTATGTTTTTTGCAAGTTTCATTATATTTTATTTATACACAGTAAAAGTGTAGATTACTGAGACGAATGTAGTGGCCCACAAATTAAGTGGATACTCAAATCTGCTTAGTTTTAAACTCTGTGAAATCCTATGCCCTATACCGATGGGAGATAAATATAATTTCTATTTGGTATACAAAAACCAAATGTATTGTTTCCTCTTTCAATGTCAAATATTTACGAAAAAAATCAATTTACGCGGCTTCACAAGAAGGTAAAAACAGGCTACTTTTTATGTACTCCTTCTGACCCCTGACAGCGCTTCCATCAGATATGTCCCATCTAAACATAAAATGACAAATTTAGGGACATGTTTGCAATATTGAGTTTTTATTCATTAATGAACTACGATATAAATAATAAACATTCCTGAATAAATAATATAATGTAAATAGATCTAAGTCCAAAGTAAATTAATCATAATAAGATACCAGCACGTATAAACACGTTTCAACAAATACCGCAACAACTTCAGGTCCAGAACTATAGATAATAGCTAGTTATATTTCCCCTTATACAAGACAATATAACATAACAAGAATTATTTAAGACTGGAGTCCCAGTGGGTCCCACTGGAGTCCCAGGGGAGATGACCGCGTTAGCCGTGTACGTAAACCTTTTTTAACCCCCGACGCAAAAGAGGGGTGTTATAAGTTTGATGTGTCTGTCTGTCTGTGTGTCTGTCTGTCTGTGGCATCATAGCTCCCGAACGGATGCAGTAATGTCAATTCTTTTATTAAAGGTTAGTTATGTGCAAATGTTCTTAGACATGTTTGATGAAAATCGGTTGAGCCGTTTAAAAGTTGTGGGGGGTGAAAATGGGGAAATTAACCGAGTGTATGTAATATACTCGGATATTTTTTACTTTTTGAAGATTTTTTTTTAATTAGTCATTTACTGTATAATTTGCAAAAACATGTTTCAATATTTTAACATTTTAAAATATTCAAATGTGTTCAGTATTGAACTATCCCTTATCATACATATCAACGAAACTTCCAATACAACAAGTGCTTAGTTAAAGTTCACGACCTCAGTACTATGGCTTTCTCATAGACGCAACATTATGAGACCTGGAATCACTTTTACTGCTAGACCACTGAGAAAGTCCATTTTGGGTTTTCATCGGGCACAAGCGAGGGGTAGAGAGAGAGACTATTTAAGGTCAAACATGCGCCCGCGCCGCAGTCTGTACCACATAGTCATGTTGCGAACGGTCGTTGTTTTTGCACTTATAGCTTTAAGCGCGACGCATCCCGCGCAAGAAACGTCTCATTCAGAAAATGAAATAGATAACCTCAGTGATTGCTTCAAAAAGGACTCCACTTCATGTCTAAAATACAAATTTTTTTCTTACGTCGATAAAATGATCGGACAAAAGGAAAACTTTGCTTTGACTGATGGAATTACAGTTGTGAGGTCCAGCGATGTTCCAGCAGAAACCGGAGCACCCAGAACGTTAGATCCAGTTTCTAGAATACAGGAATATTTTAATACACATTCTCTCCGTGTTGAGGTTAAAGGATCAGATGTTTCTGAAGCGGTGTCGAGTGTTGGTCGTGCATTAGAAGATACTGTGTCCTCGTTTACTGATGATAATGAATTAGACGAAGGAAGAGGAAAGAAGAAAAAGGCAGCAAAGATCTTGGGGCCAATTATAGCGGCGGTTATGTTGAAAATGATGGCGTTGTTGCCTCTTGCCATTGGTGCGATTGCATTGATAGCTGGGAAAGCATTGTTGATTGGTAAATTAGCATTGGTGCTCTCGTCTATTATTGGTTTGAAAAAGATTCTGTCCCAGCAGAAGCATGTCACATATGAAGTCGTTGCCCATCCACATCACACGTCCAGCCATAGTACCAGTCATGATTATGGTGGTTCGACAGGATATGGTGGGGACTCAGGTGGTTATAGCGGCGGAAGCGGGCATGGTGGCGGATGGGGAAGATCTGCAGATGCACAAAGCTTAGCGTACTCTGCGCAAAAGCAATAAGCTACTGTGTCCTACTTTTGTAACCTCTTTCTAAGACGATTTCTCCTTGGTTATTCACTTTGTGCGAATGTGACGTGCGGTTGTAGGTATTTAATGACTGATTGTTAGGCTCAAGTTAAGTTAAACCTTATAGGTCATTTTGTAACTATTTTATAGTTTCACATTGTTAAAGCAATATTTTTAGTAAATAGTCATAGATATTTATTTATTTTAAGTACCTGGCTTTAATTTATTTAAGGAGCTCGTTCGATGTTTGTGTTTCATTTTAAAAAATGAAAAACTAAATATAATTTTTTTTCATATAAAAATTTAGGATCCATGCTACGATCTTTGCTGAGATGGGATTTACAACTTACAAAAACGATGTTGTTAACTTGTTTAAATCCTGTAAATATTGTGTATTTATTATTTTCCTATTGTGTATATAACTATAATCAGTATTTCTTTCTATTTTATAATACGAATAAAGAACTGCCTACTCATTGTAATATTACTTAAACGATAAAAAATAAACATTTTTACAAAACAGTGTGCGATTTCTTTTTTCCTAATTTATGTCAGCCATTTTCACGTGTAATAAAATTCAAAACCAGTGACTACGATGCATAAAAAGTGAACATAAATCCACTTATCCATAATTAGAATAGTTTTCATTACAACTAGGAAGTTGTACAGTGCGATACACTTACACCATAATTAAGAGCACTTAATCTCTTCCCATTATAAAATGTTATCATCTAAATCTGCTAACAGTATAATTTACATAGTTTTCTTGAAAGTTTGCAAGTGGCATAAGCGTTAAGCATAAAGCGGTTATAAGTGGTGCTATTTATTGCCTAATTCTTAGGGAAAAAAAGTTAAGTAACTAAATGTAATTATACGAAAAGAAAAAAGCTATCAATATCAGTTTAATTTCTTTCATTTTTGATGTTTATGTACAAAACACATCAAAATTATAATACATAACATAATTTTTGGAATAACTCGTATTATTTTGAGACCAATAATCAAAATAAACAATTATGTCAAACCGAAAACAATGTTATATTTTTGATGTTATGTATACTGTTTGTATTTAAATTATCATAACCTTGATGTGCGACGATGTAGTAAAGATAATGAATTTCCAAAAATTATTTCGAAACATTGTACCTACTATTTAAAATCGAAACATTAATTTGTTTCATAATAAATATATTTGAAGCTTAGTAGAACTGCCAAAAAACGACTTTGATTTCACTGCCTAAGCTATCTACGTATATAAAAACTAAATGTTTTTCTCGATTTGACTGGTCTTCTATAAACAGATCTAGACATGGTGGCAATAAGATCACTTCGAAAGTGCGTTCTTACAAATAAAAACAGGATTTTTAAAAATCGGTTTAGAAATGATTCGATTAATGTTTTGGTTCGTCATTTTTATAGTAATATTAATAAACAAAACATTCTCCAATGTAATTTCAAGCAGAACAATTGACGACCGTTTCAGCCGCTAGAGGAATAATGTTCTAATTTTTAAGATTTTTCTAGCGCTAGTCTCTGTAACTATTTTATTCTACTAATATAGTTAGTCAGATAAGGTGGTTGAGCCCTGCAGTAGCTTGCTGGGAAAAGAAAAAATGTTTTTAATTTTTTAATTTTATATTTTGGTAGGTAGAATAGAATTCTACACTTAAATAATCTGTTTAACATTGTAGTTTCAAGTTGGCAACGCACCCTCACACAATTTGGCTTTGTAAAGACAATACGTGTATTTATTATTATCAGAGAATATGTCAAAATGGCTTGAAATTTTGATTGGAAAACACGTAAAATAAAAGATGTAATTTTACAGTAAATATACCCTTAAGTTGTAATGTTATCACTTGCACCACACTTCTAGGTCAGATCCTATAATACTCGGGAAAGGTAAGTGAAATCACCGCATGGTGCACGTACTACAAGTACATATAAACGTTTGAATTACCTATGTCTCTACTATATTATTGTATTTTGCATGTTACAAGAAAGCGAGCACGCATGTAATTCTCCGAATGGTAATGGTAAAATGGTGTAGGTACAACCACCACTGACAGACACCATAGATGTTTCTTGCGCGTTGTCATCTTGTAATCGGGATCTTAGGCTACATGTGTATGAATAGGGCGCTTGCTGAACTATAAAATTAGTTCACGGCTAATACTCGTAGTTTGGCATTAAATGTAAAAACGTCAAATTGAATTAAAATTTTTGCTTTCAAAAGTTTTTCAAAGATATACAACATACATTAAAAGATCAAATAAGTTTAGTAGAAACAGTATGTTTTTAGGAATTACATTATATTCGAAGTTTCAATAAGACCTTCATATTAACAAAATATAGCTGGAAAGTTGAGTTCAAAAATTATACAAATAAACGAAAACGCACAGTTAGAGACACTAGTCTGTGCACCTCGCACAGTGTTATCTTAAAAAACAAAGATACGATACCAGAGATGGGAACCGGCCTTAAGTTCTTAGATTAACTGTATCTTAATGCCCATATCCCTGACGAGGTAGGCAGAGGTACCACTAAGGCACCCACGACTAGCCGAAGACACAGTAAGTCCCACTATGTGATAGGCGGCAAGTCAATGTGCCCACCGGGCACACATCCAATCCCGAGCAACATTTTTGAAGTTATACTTCTTTTGGCGCATTAGGAAAAAAATATGAGGGTAAATTTTTACGATGCGCGCGCACACCGTCACGAAAAACCGACATGATGAAGTTTTAGTTTTTAAAAAGATTTTTATCTTATCACGCCGAAGAAGTATAACTTCTAACGCGTGTACATAAGTACACACTTTTTTTTTAATTAGAAAATTGGAAAAAAACACATTTTCATTTTGTTGCCCGAACCGGGAATCGAACCCGGGACCTCATGAAGTCAAGTCCGACACTTGACCACGGGGGCGATTTTCTTAGGTTTACACTAACGAAAGTGTAATAAAGTGAAAAAGTGTGTAAGTGTAAATGAAATGCTTGACACGTGTAGCAGTAAATATTCATGTTTTATTTAAATCAATGATTACCTATTTAAACAAATACCGAAATCATTAATTAAAATTTATTGTATATTAATTACTACAATTTGCAGAAATGAGTTAATTTAATTGCTTTTTTGTATATACTTTGTTGTTGACAACTTCATTTTCAAAGGTATATATTGTAATAGTTTATTGTAAAACTACTTTTAAATTAAAAAATTACATGCTAATATTGGTTTTTTCGTTGCCTCTGTGGTCTAGCGGTTCAGTCGTTGGACTTGACTACATGAGGTCCTGTGTTGGGATCCCGGGTCAATGAAAAGAAAATTGGGTTTTTCCAATTTTCTAATTAAAAAACGTTGCCCGGGATTGGATATGTACCCAGTTGGCTATAGGCTTGCCACCTATCACATCGTGCGACTTAGTGTCTTCGGCTAGTCGTGGATGCCCTGGTTGTGCCTCTGCCTACCCCTTCGGGGATATGAGAGTGAAGATACTTATTAATTTTGTTTTTATTGGACGCAAATTCTTCTTAAATTTTATTTTTAATTATTTAAGAACTAAGAATTGTATTTAAAACAATCTTAAGTTTTGTATGTACACAAATTAATGGCCTAGAAAAATATATTCTTAAATATTTACTTCGAATATTCTATCTATCTGTGCAAGTCGAAAGCTACCCTACTGTCTAGCATGGAATACGACAATGGCGAGCATTGACCCTATGGTGGCTACAACAGGTAAAGTGACGACACTGATCCCTGTGAGCTACCATCTAGTGATCTAACATAATAAACTCTAGTGTGTATGTTTGTACATACATTCCGTTTTTATCTTGAAACGACTGAAGTAATTTTCATGAACAGTGGCATTAGTAAATAGAGTATATTTTTTATACTGATCTTAATATTTTCCTACAACTTCAATGACCTGGTCAACTTCGGGGCAATGCTGTAACTCAGATTGTAGAAGAGTTGTGTCTACTTGTAAGACATTAGACAAAATATAACTAGGATACATAACATTTAATTTTTAACAGTCGCCTCTGTGGTCTAGCAGTTTAGTTGTTGGACTTGCCTGCCTGTGGTCCCGGGTTCAAATCCCGGTTCGGGCAACAAAAAGAAAATTGGGTTTTTTCTATTTTCTAATAAAAAAAAAACGTTGCTCGGGACTGCATATGTGCCCGGTTGGCGATAGGCTTGCCACCTATCACATTGTGGGACTTAGTGTCTTCGGCTAATCGTGGGTGCCCTGGTTGTGCCTTTGCTTACCTCTTCGGGGACTTAAATTAAATTTAAATTATTTAAATTCGGAGGTTTTAAAGTAAATTTAGTATATCAGAAAATATATTAAAAATAGGTTGCCTAAAAAAATCCTAGACATTTTTTTTATTTTTTAAAATGTTTTTTATTCACTAATTGGTGCAATATTAAGGTTTAATTCTGACTTAAAGTAGGTATAAGACGAAATTGCAGAAGTTGGGTTGCCTGTTATATATCTGGATTGCCAGGTATAAACAGATAATTGTTGATGCTAGCTACTTTAACGGAATCGGATAATAGAAAAAAAATATATCAACATATGTGCAGTTTTATTATAATTTTTACAAATTTTACTACAATTTTGTGATGATATATAGAGTTGCATGAAAAAAAAATGAGAAACACGAAAAACATTTTTTTTAAATAATTAAAAATATTCAGTCTACGATCTGTTTAGGCAACCCACTTGTAATATGATCGTTAATATACTTACTTGACTATAAAACATATTTTATTCTATTATCAGCTTAGTGTGAGTCGATGCAGGTTCGGATCTTCTACTAAAAGGTGAAGAGTAGATTAGTTTTTAAAGGTTACACAAAAATGGTACAAATTAGCTTGAATTTCGTGCACTATTTTAGGCGCTAGGTATTATAACATGTATAATTAACTAGCAACCTGCCCCGGCATCGCACAGGTTTACAAATTTCATTACATGTTCATCAACGATAATGTGTGCCTTTAATGGTAAAATATTTGTCAAATTGGTTCAGTGGTTTTGGAACCAATTACATTTAAACAAACATACAAACAATCAACTCTTTCCCCTTTTACATGTTTTTACATTATAATGTAGATGATATATCGACAGCAGCTCCATTAACCGGGTACTATTGTATTTTAAAACATACGGGAAACCATCGAAATATCTTCATCTTATAAATAAATCATCTTATAAATAAATTTTATATCTTATAAAATTTCAACCCAATCAATTTAGCCGTTTAAAAGTTATGGTATGTTTTTACCACCCGGTGTCTTATTACTCGTTGTTTCGTGGGAATGAAGCATTGGCTCGCTGTAAAAAAGTAGTCTATTTACGTTCATCAGGAGTAATCATGGCATCATTTTCAATGTTATTCACTAAAAACAAAGTATCAAATCTTTCCTGTTATAATTAGTATAGGTTATATTACAAGTTCTATTACACGAACGAAGCCACGTCAGGTCGCTAGTGTGACATAAACTCACGCGGTGTCGCGCTCGTCGCACACTAACTTGTGTTTTCTTCTGATAATTTTTGAGTGAAGTTAGATATACTATGTATACTTAGAATGTAAAAATAAATTGATTAATGTTGCAATATATTTGGATTGGCTTGTTCGATTTTAAAATTTCAAAAAGTAATCTCATGGCATCGAAACAGTTTTGAATATTCCCTTCTTCCTTGATGGCGAAAAAACTCATCGTTCATAGGAGACAGGCTAAAACCAAAGGCCTTCTTTTTCATTCGCCAGAATTTCTCATTTACCTACATATTTTTTGTTATTATTTATTAATTAGATAGGTACCTAATTTGCCCCTTTCTGGGGCCGGCTATGATCTTTAGGCCATGCTACCATGTCTTCCGTATTGATAAATTCTTATTATCAGTCATAAGTCACTTTATACAAAGTCATTTCAGGGTCTTAAGTAAAGCGGTGGTCTCGTTACTCAAGCTCAATCAGTGACATTTGGCGGTAGCGAGGAAATACACGACACACCAATTCCTTCTTAAACATTTCACTTGTGCACTTTATCTGAACAAAATAAACTAATTCTCACCTCAATTAAAATTAATTTTATTCATAATTTACACAAAATTCAATAATTACAAAAAATACGACCATCTTTCACGATGGTGCCAAAATTCATATATTTTTTATTTATTATCAATTAGTTAATTGCCCCTTTCTGGGGCCAGCTAAGACTGATAGGCCATGCTGCCATGTCATCCGTATTATTTAATTCATATTAACAGTCATTAGTCACTATTTACAAAGTCATGTCAGGGTCTTGAGTAAAGCGGTGGCTTTGTTACTCAAGCTCCTCTAGTGAGATTTGGAGGCGCCGTGTAAATATACGATAGACTAATTTCTTTATAAATTAATTTCCAGCTAAATTTACCAATTATATCCATAATTAAGAACTAAAGCCATGCCATCTTCCGTCACAATGAAATATTTATTTCAGTCATATTTTTGCACGTAAAAGCCAACACTGATTTTTGTCGTTACAGGTACCCACTCCAAGTTATTTCAACAGTGTCCCAAACATTTTTGGAGCATGTATTTTTTATAGCTTGTGTTCAATAAATCTTCTCCCTCACCCAATCCCATGCCTCGCCTGTTGTACTTATCATCATCTTCTTAATTTTTCAGACAAAATGTGTATCTAATAAGTAATAACCTACACCAAATGTTGAAATTGTTAGCCTTTTAGTTTCGTATCACACTATTATCACAGTTAATCGTGGTTACAATTATATACAATGTACTTGTCACTAAACCTATTTCGTTGTGCAATTTTTTCGACTTTTTATCTCTTTGATCTGTAACAGTGCAAAGAATCATAAAACAGCGAACTAGTCCTTTTAAACAATCCCACCAAATAAATAATAAATAAATATGCCTGGACAAATTACACAAATTGAATAGAACTCCAAAGTAACCAAATTATATATGCTTGTGTTATGGGTGTTAGTTAACGATTCTAATATTTAGAAATACTTAATTATATCCCAGAATAAATTTAATAAACACCGAGACCCGGAAATGCAGTCACCTAGGTAATTGTTCATCACACAAGAACCTGGCCCCGTCGGGAATCCAACCCGAGCCTCGCAGTTGATCAGTGCAGTTAGGCATGTACGCTAGTCATTCGACCAACGAGGACATTGGTACGAAAACATGTATTTTGTTGCCCTAGAATACCTACGCCTTATTCCCTAGTAAGAAAGTTGTTGTTATTTTATGGTTACTCCACGTTTATTAATGATTTTTTTAAATGTTTAGTTAGTACTAGTTCACTCAGAAAGTAACAAATACCTAAAGTTGTAAGCTCAGATAACACTTGGAGTATGCGTTTATTGACGAAATTGCAAAAAACGAACCAACCAGACGGATATTATGTCAAAATGTAGAAACGCAGATGGTCTATTTTATACTGGGGACCTAATGTCTTTGTGTGTATGTATTTTGACCTATATGCGATAGAAATTACAGTAGGTATTAATTTTCTAGGAAGTGTTTATTTATTACAAATTCGAGTTAAAATTTCACCGAGTGCCGACGATTCATGGTAAAAATTTCGTGGCGCAGTACATGTGAAGTACAGGTCTAAGTACAAAACACGCTATACTTAGACTAACAGACTACTATAATATTAATACCTACTCGGTATTATCGCGTTCCTCTTTGAAGAGTATGATAACAGATAGACGTTCTCTCACAAAATTGTTATCGTTTAAGCGTATGGTTAAAAACACACGATTAACTTCTTTCAAGTGTGCAATTGCTATCAAGAAATTGTTTGCATGTTTGTATAAAATTAAAAATATGCATGCAATTTTTCCCTAGACCAGACGATGCAGAGAAAATCTTAAGGTTTATAAAACAAACACATTTCATTTTCTTACTTTCAAAGAAAAGTACAAGTATGCGTGCATACATAGTATACACTGGATAGAGTTCCACCAAGTGCTGAAGATATAACTTTGAAAATTCATAAAGCACGTAACTAGAAGGCAAGTAGAAAATAAGTTTCTGTAAGTAGATCGGAAATTCCGGACGTAATATCTAACTAGTACCTGTAGTGTAGAGAGAAATTGGAAAACAGGTATTGCAATTGACGCGTTTCAAGTCTGAAGCACCTCTACTTGGTGGCTTTGTCCATCATATGAAAGATAATTGAGTACAGTAAAACTGCAAAAGCCGACTCCAACTTATCTATTGAGTACCACGTTTTTAAATACATACATTGTCTCAGCATTAGGTTGTCAGGCAGAAATCGATCCGAAGGGATAAGACCGCCTTTGTGGTCAAAACGGGTTGGCTGTGATGAAGCAATTGCGTACCGATCAATGAAAATAGCATAGTACTGTCGAATTGAGAAACTTCTCCTTTTTATGGAGTCGGTTAAAAAAGTTTTATCAATGGACCAACTAACCAGTCGCCACCATCTACGCGAAAGTGACTAATAAAATTACTTAAACGTCTTTTTGTTTTAAGACGACGAACAAGCAGCTTCGAAATAATTGTAGGAGAGAACCGTCGCCGCGTCGCTTATATATATATATAAGCAACATGTATAGAGGACGGTTCTCTCCTCGTGTTGATCCGGGCTCCTTTGCATAATAGACCATCTGACTTCCTATCAGGCCGCTCGTAAAAAGCGAGCACGGGCTTACCGTTACTAACACCATGACATCTGATTATCTGGTAGAAGTTCACAGTGACTCGCCCGGATTTGTACCACAGCCTTAATTATTCCAGCCTCCATAACGTCTGTGCTCGCCGTTGACATTTTCCGGTTCAGAGGATAAGGTAGCCGATAAACTTACATTTGCTCGAGGCCTATCATCCCTACCTCAGGTTGGCGACGCCCTATATCCACCTTTGGTATCTTTAGGAGGCGTGAATTTTTACCATCAGGAAATCCGCCTGCTTGTTTACCTTTCAATATCATAAAAGAACTATAATCAAATGAAGCTTTAAGAAATATATTAACATGAGCAATCTTTGATTGGAACAGGTATTTTTTATAATTATTGATAACAAAAAATCAATACCTGTATCGCCTCTATGGTCTAGCGGTTCAGGTGTTGACTTGACTGCATGAGGTACCGGGTTTTTTTCAATTTTCTAATAAAAAAAACGTTGCTCGCGATTGGATATATTATGCCCGGTTGGGGATAGGCTTGTCACCTAGCACATTGTGGGACTTAGTGTCTTCGGCTAGTCGTGGGTGCCCTGGTTGTGCCTCTGCCTACGTCTTCGGGGATATGGGCGTGAAGATACAAAATCAATACCACCAAAAAAATCTAGCTTTTTTTGACTAAGCACTGTTTAAAATTAACATCCTTCCAATGACATGGTACACATGGATGGCGTGGCGGCCTAGTAACACTGATTAAAATCTAATTTTAGTGTTTATTTTCTTTTAGTAGTAAGACGTGTTTAAAGGCCACCGCCTAACAACACTCAATCGTATTTTTAGACAGCGAGTCTTATCTAACTAATATTATAAATGCGAAAGTTTGTTACTCCTTCACGCAAACACTGCTGAACCGATGTTCATGAAATTTAGCACACACATAGAGGGTAGCTTGAATTAACACATAGAATAATTATAAGCCGGAAAAAATGTCCCTGTGGGACCATTAACCACGCGGCCAATAGTTAGTCCTGTATAAAAGTGCGAGTCGGGCTGGCCCTTTAAGAGCAAAGACAAGCAAACATAGGTAGATAAAGGATATATTCCTTCTGAGAGTAGCAATTACTGTTTGACTAGATGTCACAAAATATCACTGCACTATTTCACTACCAAATTTGTGTTATTTCACTACCAAATATGTGTTTGTTTTTCATCTGTATAAATAACCAAGTAGTGTTTTAAAACCAAATTTTTTAAAGTTAAAAAAAACTACTCTTCTCGCACAAATCAAAACAATTGAAAGTTTTCTTTGGTTCTACAACTCATATTTTTTTAGACATTTAACTCTCTTCTTTCAGAAATTAGAATTTTTTTTCGCAAACGAACAATTGAATAGTTTTAGAAATATCAATCAATTTTTCAGGACTTATCTGCAAATACTCTAATCCTACGTAGGTTTGGTACATACAACACGGATTATTGAGTACATGTATTGTGTACTGTGTACCTGGCAAGTTTCAACAGTCTAGTTCTAATTGTTTGGGAATGTATTGGCTGTCAACGCAAGGATGGACAGACAGACGTGTAGAATCTATTAGGGTTCCATTTTGCCATTCGGCTAAGCAACCCTAAAAATAACCGCGTTAGATTTCAAAATGATTAATACTTGTCACAAGATCTTCTCATCTGGTCTATGGTTATGGTGTCGTGAATGAGAGATTAAATGTTTTTTTTTCTTATTTAATGTTTCATTTGTTCCTAATAAGTTAAAGGGGTAAAATTTGTATGATTTGTATAAAACCCACCTTTCCTTTTTTTCTTGTGGCGATAAAACGTATCAAAGTATAGCGATATGTAGAAAATGCATTTCTGTAAGGAGGTCGGAAAAGTCCGGACGTAAATAGTCTCCATCAAGTATATTACTGGTCATCGAGAGAAATCGGGCCACAACACTGGTACCTACTTGTTCATTCATGAAATTGCAAGTATTTATATAAATTCTTGTGTTTTGTTTTCATATTAAACATAACATAAATAATTGACTAACGCGTAATAAATTAATCAATCTTGACAATTCGAATTGCTCTACGTTGAATGCGGTTAAACGGAAGGAGCTGGTACCGTGGAGCCCCTGCCCAGATTTGAGAACAGTACTCCATAATATGAGGCCGAATTTGCGCTTTGTGTAGTTGTAAGCAATGGGTCGGCTTGAAATACTGTCTCTCTTTACTGAGCACACCAAGTTTTTAAGAGGCTATTTTATATTTTTGCCTTCTCCCGAGAGAGAAATATACCTACATTTCCATTGAGAATCTCCTCCTGTTTTGAAGTCAGTTACAAACAGTCATAATTGACTGTTATATATTATATATCATAATATATTATATAATTGTAGTTGTAGATTACTATAAAAACGCACTAATTTGTAATTTATTAAGAAAAAAAAAACATTATTAAATAATAAGCTTTCACAATATCTTAAATTATTGGATTGTTTGGTGCAGACAGCGTACGTCAGTGTTTGTTACAGCCATTTTTCGCTTTAAAGCACAGATCACAGCCTCTAAGCAATACGAAAGCTTTACATTTCTGTCTCAGTCGGCCCTCACTATACTCTTAAACTATTAACTGCCTCTATGGTTTGACGGTCCGGTGTTAGGATTGACTGCAAGAGCTTTAGCGGTTCGATCCCCGGTCGGACAACTAAAAGATAAGGTATTTTTTTAAATTTTCTAATAAATCATTGTTTCCCGGGATCGGAATAGTTTGCCACCTATGACATAGTGGGTTCTCGTGTCGTCAGATAGTTGTGGGCCTGATAGTTCCTCTGCAATCCTCTTTGGGCTAACGGGGGTGAATGTACTTTTACTCCTTTTTTGAAATAATTATGATAATGTTCGTTAATAAAAGAAATGGGAGTTATCCCTTATCATTATTACAGCCTTACGCTTGTCTGCTGACGTATCTTATAAAATGTAGTTTCAAGTTGCAACTGCAACGTAGAGTTTAGGCGCTCTCAAGAGAAAAGATGGTCGAAGTTTATTCATAATTAATGAATTTCGTGTTGATATTGAGTGACATTAGTCAATTTTGGTGGCATTTTGTACAATTTTGTTCAGTGAAAGTGCACAAATGAAATAGGTTGGTAATCATCAAGAAATTAGCGTATCGTGTATTTCCTCGTTGCCGCCAAATCTTATTACATGAGCTTGAGTAATGACGCCACCGCTTTACCCAAGAGCCTGACATGACTTATTGACGACTTATGACTGATGACTAATTATAATTTATGAAATTGATATAAAATTTGATGCAAATTTCTACTTGACCAATGGCAAACTACTAACGTGAAGGCCAAAACCTAAAGAAAGAAAAACTGCAGCGTAAAGCTTGTGCTAACAAAAAAAACACAGTTACGCCATCTATTATCGGAGCGAGGCGAACGTCCGACCTTGGCCCCTAACTTGGAGCTAACAAAAAGAACAAACATTAACTTTACGTCGCGGCTCGTTGTTTTATTTGCCATTTCATAATAGTTGTGTCCTACTCTGTAGCCCAGTACAATATTTCGGACATTTTACGATTATCTGATGTTTCTTGCAGTAATTTGTAATAATAATTATGTATGTTATTATTCTAATTTCTATAACTTTGAATTTTATTTTAGATTAAAGTAATTTTCCTGATGGTAAAAGACAACGTTACGCGATGCTTTACTACCTTATCGTCGGGTTGTTAGACTCGTGTAGAAGTTAAGCAGCTGGCTTACTATCTGTCACGGAATATGACCAAGGCGAGCACAAACACTATAGCGGCAGGAATAGGTAGGGCGATGGTGCCAATCCGGGCGAGCTGCTGTCCCTACAGCAGTCCACCAGCTATGCCCAGCTACACTAGTGGAACCACTCTTTGCCGATGGGTCAAATCTCCATGTCTTGACCCGACGATCGCCATAAAACCAAAAGGTGTGGGAAAATGATCTCAGAATGCCAGGGAGACTGATGTACGTCAGAAATGGTGAAGGCAGTAAGTAAACTGATTTAGAAGAATATCTCTTTCTTTTTCTACTCTCGTAGGAAAACCCCACAGGTATATGCCGAATAGACAGCAGCGCAACTATAACGTCTACGGTGTTTGTGTTTGTAACCTCTTTTATTTGAGAGGACAGTGAACAAGCACTCACCTCTTCTCATGGTAACTGGTAAGAGCCAACACTACAAATGTGGTCTATGAACACTACAAATGTGTCGCTAAGGCATTTGTGACAGATGGATCGCTGTCTTGTGACCGGAATCTAAGGCCTACTGTGCAAATCTACCTTCTACCCTGGTCGGCTATCCAGTGGCTGGAGTAGATAGGACGGTGGATCCCTACCTGGGCAAGTTGCTGAACTCTACTTCTCTCCCCTTAAAAACGACCTGGCAGAGAAGAAGATGGTCTATTCTACTGAGCTGAGCTTGACCAACACGAAGAAAATCTAGCATACCTCGGCGGTGACTACTTTGGATTGGCATGTTTGTACTCCAGTACAGATGTTTCTGAATGATATCTATAGAAAATTTGAATCTGTCATCATCTTCTGGTACCAATCTGGGTAATTGAGTGTTAACGAGTGAGTTTTACAACATAGCTAATAAATAACCAATACAAAATTGATTTAAAATTCTTACACTTGGTTGCGACTGACAATGGTCGTATACACAGAACTTTATTGTAAGGCTCTGTGTAGACGACCATCTAATTTGTAGACATAAAATAGTCTAATAAGAATTAAACAAGATGGCGTGAAAAATGTACATTCTACGTGTTATAATACGTATTCGTAGAGTGCAGATGGCATTACTGTGCCATAAATTCGAAAAAATGTTGTTGGCTAAATTTTGAACATTTAGGTTACCTTGTTGCCGTTGATAAAGCAAAAATAATGTTAAATTCGGCAATAAACAATTTGTTTATAATATTAAAAAGTATTTTAAA
Organism: Calephelis virginiensis; assembly: GCA_002245475.1. Classification (NCBI taxonomy): domain Eukaryota; kingdom Metazoa; phylum Arthropoda; class Insecta; order Lepidoptera; family Riodinidae; genus Calephelis; species Calephelis virginiensis. The sequence goes on from NJDC01003045.1 coordinate 89,281, forward strand.
ATTCGTCAAATTAAGTTTTAAATTAATTTAATTCTTATCGAATTCCTAAATTTCGTTATTATAATATTTAGAAAGTAAGCTATAACAGTAACAAAATCTACAATAAGGACACATAAAAGTACCAATAAAAATTTAATCATTCTAAACCATCTAAACTAAACCATACATAATATAGAAATACTTGGGGTCATTAAACGCCGCGTCCACACAACAAAACTACCTTGAACTTCGTAGTAAGCGTAGTGACGTCTGTTCATTCAAATTTCTAACGTAAACAAATATGACCATGACATTAGTTTTATTATAATCGTGTAGATGGCGCTCAAATACATACAAACATTTGACAAGTACTCAAACAATATTTTACATTTAACTGAAAAGATGTGTAATTTGTTTGTGTTAGTTTATGGTATTTAACCGATTTCTAAAATTGGTGTTGATACAGTTATTTAAGTATTTCTATGAATTGATATCGTCGGTTAACAGCCCAGTTAAATCAATTTGTTTAATTGGTCTAGGTTTATTTATTAATGCTAACTTTTTTACTCATTCTATGAAAATATATAATATACCTCTATAATATTTTCTTCACTTCAAAAATGGTTTATGCAACACCTATTTTAAAACCGAGACTCAAAAATCTCTAAGATTTAAGAGGTGTTTAAAATATGTAAGTAAAGTTTAGATTAGTGATCTGTATGGAGTTAAATCAAACACTCTTTAAAAGACCACTAACTCTCATCTCTCATCATCTATTAGAAAACTTTAATTCTTAGGCTATAATTACTTTAATATCTTTTAACTTAACAGTTTTAAATCTCATCGTAAAGAATCAGCGCGTGGCATTTATCTCATTCGTGACTTGGTAGTAGTTTTATAGTATTAAAACCAGTTATTAAATTGAATTTACATAATAACATCATACCCTTTCCTGCAGCTTTGCTCAGACGTACACTGTTTTTCAAACTTTAGCAATATTTTAAATTGCAAAACTGTTAATATGCTGTAAAAAGTGAAACCGATCTTTTATAATGTGTAACAAGAACCTGTATTACATAAAAAATAAGTTACACAAAAATGTGTAAACACAATAAAATTCTACCAAACGCCGACTATGAAAAGCACAAAATCTGATTTTTAATGCTAATTTAATTTATTAGCATTAAAAATCAGCTTCCGTCAGAAATGGGAAACCAAATTAAAAGAAATAACCTAATAAGTATTTTATTACAATAAACCTCGTGTTGTTCGGGGCGCCTTTGTAGAATAGACCATCTGCCTTCCTGCCAGGCAGCTAGTAAAAGGTGAGCACAGGCTTACCGTCAATAACACCGTGACATCCTACTAGGTGGTAGAGTTTCGCAGCGACTCTCCCGGATTGGTACCATCGCCTTACCTATTCCTGACACCATAACGTCCAATGCTTACCGTTGACGTGTTCCGCTTCGGAGGATAAGGTAGACGGTAACCTTACTTTTGCTCGAGGTCTAACATCCCGGCCTCAGGTTGGCAACGCGCCATTACCACCTTTGGTGTCTCTAGGCGGCGTGAATTTCTAACCATCAGGAAATCCGTTTGCTTATTTGACTTCCATTATCATAAAGTAATAGACATAAAGCAAATGTTTGTTTATCTTTATTGGCATAGAAATAAGCAGACTTATTTCTTGATAGCAAAAGATAGACGCCGCTGCCCATTAGGTAGTGATAGTGCGTTGCCAATACGAGGCTAGAATATGGAGCTACTGGCGATAGAGTTTCAGGGCTAACCAATCCTCCAATCACGAACGAAACAGTGATAAGTATGACTTTGCAGGAATAGGTCAGGAGGTGGTGCTAGTCTGGTCGACGAGTAAAGCAATGATTGCCTTTTTCGATCAAGGAACCCAAGAGTGGTCTTGGCGAGGAGATATTAATTATCAATAGTAGATACTAGATATGAAGTGATGGATAGTGGTGCACACTAAAAGTTATGGCCACTTACAATAAATAAATAAAATAAGAAAAAGAGTAACGGGATTTAAAAATAAATAGAATTCTCCAGGAACATATTACTTTTTAATTTTCGAGACTGTCATTTTGTTTACCTCAATTTGGTGGAATTTACATAGTTGTGTGTCGCTATTGTAATAAATTAAATAGTTAAAGTTTTCACTTAATGATTTATACGATTTTTGTTTCGGATTAAGCCGACAAGAAACCAGGAATTTCAACTAGATTTTGTTGGTAAAGCACCGTCTCGTAGGTTTGGGTATTCATGGTTTGGAATATTTAGATGTGGACTAGGTCATTGCCATGATGATAAACGTGAAGGTCGGCCGGCGACTGCGGTTACTGAAACTAATATCGATACTGTACGACAAGTAATTATGACTGACAAAAAAAATGTTTGTCAACCAATTCATACTAAATTAGGCATTGAAATGAGTCAAGTGCAAAACCTTTTGCATAAGTAAGTAAATGTTCGGAAGCTTTGCACTCGATCGGTATCGCATATTTTAACGGAAGATCAAGAACGACTACGAGTCATGCCGAAAAACAATATATACCTAAGTTTGATGGAGGAGCGTCATTGGTTGTCTATAATATTTGGACAGGTGACGGAACACCCTGGTTTCGTTTCGACGTGTTGTTTTAAACCGGAAAGAAAAAATTAGTAAACGGAATGGGTCTTTCCTTATGAAGAGTTGCCCACAAAAGTTAAGAAGAGTACTGGCAAATTTAGAGGTTTACTATTCTCAAGCCCAGAAGTGGCGGCCGTTGTTCCAAGCAGCATTTGAAGAGGTCCCTAGGAACCCCCACAGAAGGTTGGACACACAGATTCACACAATGATTCCAAGGAATGGAGAAATGTGAAATAGTGAGGGTATATACTATATTATACTATGGAAAGCAGTTAATTAATCGTAAACACCTTATCTAGTCTTATTCATCAAAATCCAGAACTTTCAGTATGACCTAAGTATAATAAATCATAAAACGTAAATATAAAAACATAACATTAATTTATATTAATAAAGACAGATTTAAAATAAACCCTATTTTTTATTTATTAAATAAATTGAAATTGTGTTATCTTTATCCAAATAAAACTATATGGTATTGCAATATACAGCAACCACTCGGTAGCAGCTGCACTAAGGACTGTGATGCAGTTAGGTACTAACAGTAATTTTACCGGTGAAGTAATATACCGATTACCTACTTAACTCTATTTCGCAAAAATATAGTATTATTACAAAATTAAATTATTGTATGCAAAATTTTGTTTAAAGTAAATTCATATCAAATTAGGTTTTAGATGTGTATAACAAATGTAAGTGTATTATAAGTATTGCTCTTATCAAGGATTCATTTTTTTATCACGTCATATCATTCATTGCGGCGATCATTTTGTATTAACAATAACTCAACAATTATGCGCAGTGGCAACTGACGGATAATAAATTTTAGCTCCATCAGTTAGAGTTAACTGATTTAAAATTCAACTTTAAAATATGTCCCACATTAAAAATCCAACAAACGAACGAGTCAAATTAAATAAAGCCTGTAAAAAATTGTCAAACTTTTTTTCATTATTAACTAGACTAATGTTATATTTCAAATTTCGCTTATTTTTTCCCTATGTCCCTTTATATTATTAAATCTTTAATCTAATGCGGTTTTTTTTAAATAGATAAAGTGATTGAAGAGGACGGTCAATATGTATATTTCATAACCTTGCGAAGCCGGGGCGGGCGCTAGTAGAATATAAATTAGTTAAGTCCAGCAATTTCACTTCAATTAAAGATATGCGCTTGACTTACTTGCGCTTTTATTTGACCTGTTTTAATAAAACCTTACTTGGATTTTGATAACAATTATTGATTTTAGTAATCCGGATAGGTGGTCAGTCCATGACCAAATCGCTCGGTCATTATCCGAGGGTGGTATGAGGAATCTCTGAAATTGGTGTGTTTATATGAAATTAGTAATGGCTGGTTGAGGAAGCTAGGCACGTTTGTAAGTATCGCAACACTTGGCTCTTATATAATAATCTTTGCATACCTCACAATGAACTTGGTGTGAAGATATGTATGTGTGTGTGCAGATTTTAATGGGATTCCTATCGATCAATTACCTAAACTACAAGACAGTTTTCGCAAAAAGCAGTAACAAACAAAAACTACAAAACATAAAATAATTATTTTTAAACATAAAAAATAAGAAATTGTGTAGGTATTAGGTATAATATTAGTTAGGTATTAGAAGAGTATCAATTAAGGTAGGTTAGTAATTAAAATAAGTGTTAATTCATAGGTTGGTTGCGTCGATATCTTTTGTTGTGGTCTTGTAAATATTTTTGGGTAGGATATAGTTTGTACACATAATATAACAAATTATTTCATCCTTTTTAGTTCTAGAGAGTTTTTGTTTGCTTTTTAGTTGTATAATTACAACGTTAATAGCTGTGGTGGTTTTTTACCAACCATACTTTTAGGTGTCAATTCACGCGTCATGTTGAGGCGGAATATC
>NJDC01003045.1:94402-107689 GCA_002245475.1 Calephelis virginiensis
AGTATGAGCTGAAACGTGTTTGCATAATATTGATATTTATGTTATTAATGTGTTAGACGCCTCTGTGGTCTAACGGTTCAGGTTACTCCATGAGGTCCCGGGTTCGAGTCCCGGGTCAGACAAAAAAAGGAAGTTTGGGTTTTTGTGAAAAAAAATGTTGCTCAGGATTGGATATGTGCCCGGTTGGCGATAGGCTTGCCACCTATCACATTGTGGGACTTAGTGTCTTCGGCTAGTCGTGGGTGCCTTGGTTGTACCTCTGCCTACCTTTTCGGGGATATGGGTGTGAAGATACTTTTTTTTAAATCACCTAAAATGTTACAATAAAGTATAGTTTTATCAAAATATATTTACTTACAAATAAGGATTTTAAAATTATAAAGGTATGATAATTAAAACAAAATATTAAAATAATTTAATTTAATGAAACATCGTAATATGACTTTATGGATGTTAGATTAATATTATGAATGTATGACATTTGACAATGGTGGGCAGATGAAATGAAAATTGTAAGGGCGTCACGAAAAAAAAATTAAAAATACATATAACAATAAAATAATATCACATACATTATGATTAATACATAAGATAGACAAAAAATACAGATTATATTTATAAGAATACAAATATTTCAACGTGAAGCAGTAGTTAGATGAAAATGTATATTAGCGTAAATATAAGAATGTAGATATTAATATTAAAAATATAAAAACAATTTCATACACAAATACACATATGAAAACTATTTACAAAAGCAAAAATATTATTATAAATATTAATAAATATGAATATGAATAATAAATACGATATTTCAAAATAAAAAACATTAAAGCTTAAGAAAACTTAAAAGAATTTGTACTATAATAATACTAGGAAACAGCAGAGAACAGGTACAGGAGTTTCAAAAGTGACGCGTTAGAGCCATTAAATTATTAAATGGTTTAAATAATTTAATAAATTATTAAATAACAATAAATTAATCATCAACAACTGAGGTCCGTTAAAGACTACTACAATAAATGACTTAAGTCCCTAAAGCTATCTTAGGTTCTTATTTGGAATAGGCGCTGTATGCAAGGTTCTGCGCATCTTGCGATCTTCCCCATCCTCCGTGACCTCCTCCGTGGCTGAAGTGCTCTTCGTGGTGTGGATGAGCAACAACTTCATAACTCTCATGATGGTCACTCTTTGAAAGGAGTTTCTTGAGGAGAACCAAAGCAGATGCGAGAAGAGCAGCCTTGGCGAGGAAGAGACCCTTGATAGCAGCGAAAGCAATGATACCCAAGAACAAAGGAATGAGGGATTGAATCTTAAGTTGGAGAAGAGCGTAGATAGGGAGAAGTTGCTTCAACTTCTTCTTCTTGCCACGACCTGGTAAAAAGAAAAATTGATTAAATCACAAATGTCAATACACCAAACTGTAAGGAAACTGATATGTAATACCAGTTGAAATGTTTGTGTATTCTGTTATAAAATTTATCTTAGTTGTGAAAAATAAATTCTGTTAAACATAAATAAAAAAAAATTCAAAGACACATTATTTAATTAATATTGATATTGAAAGCAGCAGAAATATAATTAGAATTATTTGATTGAGTATAAAAAATAACCAATATAATTTAAAAAATTTGATAACAAAAACAGAATCGTTGTCCTAAATAGTTTCATTTAAAAACTACTTAATCCTATACGAGCCAGTATGTCGCTGTTCTCGTACGGCGCTTATATCACGCTTAAATAGCAGCTTGTACTTTGTAGCTCTCAAATAATAAAACATATTTAATTAAAGTATGTGATCAATGTGCAATCATCGGAGTTTCATTGATGTCCAGCTATCATTAAGTTTATTATCATCCTGTCATATATCAAATAACTTTTTTTATACTAAATTCCATGTCAGTAGGATAATACAAACCACAAATTCTTTTTAACTTTTCTGTGTGTCACCTTTGTAACAGTAAAATATTTTAAATGTATTACGTAAAAAAACTTTATTATCAGTAGATGTAACATTATGAATAAAAATCAAAGTTAATTTAAAAATTATTCAAATTATTTGCATTTCACATTTTAGGAATGAACATAAATATGACAAAACACTTTCTCCTAATTAAATGTCTCATAACATATTGTGGTTATTTAAATCTTTAGTAAAAGCTTAACGCCTTGGGTCAAAGGTTGAATACACCTGATTAAGCACACGCATTTTCATCAAAGCGTCTGTCTGAAGAGACTGGCCTCGATAGCCGACTACAATTACTTTGATCAGAAGTATTAGCCGAGGGTTATGTTTCGTAATAACTTTCAATATGGAAAGTGACTCTTCTCATACTACTTCAAATTTTTAATGATGACTTTGATACTCAAGATTCTCTTTAAAGAGGTCAAGCACTGTTCAAGTAAATGTGAAAGAATCGTACACGGATACAATGATCTCAAAGAAAAAAGAGAAATTTGAAAATTGAAAGAAACGAACTATTCTCTCAATTGGTAACTAAGAATAAGAAGAAAGACAAATTAAAATAATTATATAGAAATGTTTGTCACGATTTGTTTAACATGTAATTTTTTTTGAAGAAAATCATTTGTAATAGATAAAAAAAATGTAAAACACTTAAATATTTTTTAAGTTAAAACTTACTACCATGAACTAAGATTAATTATATTGCTCAGTATCGGAATTATCAGAAACCGTTAAACATAATCTAATATATTACAGAAAAATAACCGAAAACAGAACAAAAAATTGTTTAACATATAAAAAACATAGAGCGGCTTTAGAAAATTCCGTATAGAAAAAATGTATTAACGTTGAGAACGCTCCCGCATTAATAAACATGGACTGTTGTCTATTGTTTAGTTCTGACTCGAATTCGAAACGAAGTCAAACTGAAATCACGCGTTGTTTTAATTGAAATTCACCACTTACATCCAGTTTTGCATGACAACCTCATTTATCTAGAAAGTGCATCGATTACAACTCGTTACAATTCGAAAGCTTCGAGCCTACTTCCATATTTCATTCGAGAATCCGCCTGGAGCAAGACTTTTACTCGGATATTTGCTGCTAACGGAAATCTAAACAAGTCGCTCCTACATTCTTAGTAGGGACTGAGCAAAAACTGGATACATTCCGCTTTCCAAGATAATCGCCCGTTTTTAAAGTGCCTTTAGAAAATAGGCGAAACGCTACACTCCTTATGTAGCGTTACAAGACACTTAGCTATTGGTGTTATGTTTAACTTAATAAAATAATATTGGCATATCCAAAAGCTTAAGTATAATTAAATTGTTATTGTTTAACTTTTGACACTATAAATAAGAAAAAAATAAATCAGGAAATTATTTTTATAGATCAATTAATGTTTAAATACTCTTTGCTTAAGCTTTAACATCAAAATTCTATTTATATTGAAATTTCGATTGATTGATCACATATTGTGATTGTTCGAATAGTGTATTTGTGGTACTTGCAGTAGATCAAAACGCATTGCACTAAATCGCATGAAATCATGTCCATAAATGTTCCAAACTCATTTTTAATGAGACTACAATAAAAAAGCAAAAAAATATATTGATATTAAATATTTTCCAATTAATTACTTAATCTGTTTTAAATTGTTGCATGACGATGATTATTCTAAATTTGAAATTTTATAACGAGACAGCAAATGAACGGTTCCCACGATCAGGACTTTCTATTTTAAAACCTACTGGTTCCGCCGGATGGAAGCAACTTTTTTAAATTGAGATTTCGGCGAAAGTAATGATTGGCAGGAATTCGATTGGCTGTTTTACATAACTAATGACTTATGCATTTGATTACCGAAACTCGCTGTAACGAGCTCGATACATGTTTTTACATATGTTAATCGGATGCCGACGATGAATTACAATTTGACGATAGCCAATTTTTATTTTTATTTAATACATTTTATAATTTCTCACTCAGTTTGCGATTGTGTAAGATGTAATTATTCAAAGTTATATGGTTCTTGTGGCCATTAGCAGCTACAATTACGATATAAGTATCATCTATTATTATTTTATCATTATCGTTATAAATAACAATTTGTAAATATCTTTCAGCCAACTGACTCCTAAGACCCAAACAATCGACATATATCTTAACGCTTCATTTTTTTTAAAATAGCAATTTATTCATGAAAGTGAATTTTACGTTACTTTCGATTTTAACGTAACGTGTATCCTAACAATTTGTTTATTTGTACCACTTTGCTAAAACAACACTTTAAAGCAAGACTTTGCTTCCCAATCGTTGTCTCAAACAGGCAGAAGAACCGAAGCAAGGAAGCTGTTGGTCTTCATTCTTTAAAGTTCTAAGTGAAAATTCCTTGTAAGTTAGACTAGTGTGGTCACTAAGTAGAAAATATCTAAGTATAGCCAAGTGTCTGTCCGTTATAATAATATGTCAAGAGATATCTTGTTTATGTTGACGGATGTATGTTAGTAGCTCAACGATATATACAAGTTTAATTTTGCTCAAATGTAATGTTTTTTAACTGGCAGTAAAAACTTTCTTTTATAATTATGTAATACTACTTACGCCCCCAGTTTTGCTTTTATCTTAAAATAACCTGTTTTATGAAATCTTTCTTAAAAGTGAGCTTTCGATTTCTAAAATAGCCTATATGCTCTGAATTACAAAGAGGAGTTCGGCATTTAGGCTTGATTTTATCAAAATTATCCAAATTACGCTATTAAAGATTAAAGTGAACAAATTACCACGCTTTCCTAATACTAGTGTCAATGTGCAACAGATAGTATTACATGTTGCGTAACTGCGACTGTTATTAAAATGCATGTGACGTTCGAACCTCACTTTAATGATATAACAGTAATATTTTACATAATTTTAGCGCGAAACGTTAATGGTTACTTTCTGAATACTAATTATTATTAGTAATCAAAAGCATTGTTATTATTATATACTACTTAGCTGATAGACGTTTTTGCATAATATATAAACCTTCTCCTAACAACATAAAAGAATTAGCAAAATCGGTCCAATCGTTTACTTGTGTTGCTTTGACCAAAGGTAATGGGGATTCATTTTTATACACAATATTTGTAGTAAGATAAAGATATCAAAATCTGCATTTTTAGGATTCTGATAAAGGTTTCATGTCAAATTATCCTCATACTATCATTTTTGTAACTATTATTTGTTTAGTAACTGAAGTTGATGTTACCGGTTCAATATTATACTGCAAATATACAAAGCAAAGCTAAATAGAGGCTGCTATGTTGATATTTCAAAAAAGTGGGTGATTACATTCATAAATTGCTTTTACAACTATTTAACTTGAAACAATACAATTTCCATATTTCATAAACTTATTACATTTCGCATTACCTTATGTTTTTCCCTAACCCCTAAAAGTCGACTAACTGCAATACCTCAGAACAAGCCGGCTCACTATTTTACCACAGTACATGTTTAAAAGTTTCTTTTCACTCAATTAGTAGACCATAAAATCTCTCAATTAGCGAATGTTAGAGTTGATTTATCTATAAACATATCAAAAGAGGTTTCGTCTATTTGTTGATGAGCTTTTGACAAATATTTTTCAATATGTATGTTTCATATCAGTTGTCTACAAAACTCGTTAATATTAATGTCATATACAAAATTTTAATTAAAATTTGATTAAAATTCTTCAGTTAAAATAATTATAATATTGCCTACCAAAATAAAATTAAGTTAAACTATAACAAGTTAATATGTTAATACAGCCCCGTAATAGTTCATCTTATTTTACAATTGTATCAATATAGTTTTACCAACACTTCTTGGTAATAAGATTTTTTTTAACAAGATTCTTCGTAGCTGTGAAAGTATCAGAGATTTTTCATCTGATGTAACTGAAAAGACAATTACTAATTTTGAAGTAAAATAGGATTTTGAAGTATAAAAAAGTTAAACATGATTCTAAAATTTCCATTGCTATTGACCGTTCAAAAGAGATAAGCAAACGACCCGCTAGCTGGTTTACCTACTAAACTTAATTCTAAATGTAGATACCATGTGGATATCATAATTTATGCTCCCTTATAATACCATAACTTTATGACCCATAAAGTAAAGAAATAATCGCTGGTAAAAGATTAAAAAATATACGTTTTACCATTGTACCTTTCGGAATTTAAAGAGTGTAAGTATTTTACCAACGCCTAGTAATGTTATATTTTGTGGTATCTCGTTAAATTATTTTATATTAATTAATAAACGGTAGCTTCTTAACTTCAATAGTTGCGTATTTTAAAAGATTGATTGTGTATCTCTTATTAATTTAAATTTGCAAAGTTTTAGCCATAAAACTAACCGACTGCCTAAAGCTCGTTGAAAATGTAAGTTTTATGTAATGTTTATTATGTAATGTTTATTACATATTTGGAAATAGTTTGTTTCAAAAGTTTTAATCACTACGAACTTATTTTAATTTAAATAAAACATTTTAAAATATTTAGTAACATAATTTAAAATCAATTATTAATTAATATTTAATAAAACGTAAATTTGTCATATCAGTATATATATCACATTAAAATCTGTAAAATATGTATAAATCTCAGTTTTTTTATTTCAGTATAAACCTGAATTTCAAATATATTATATGTTATATAATTAATTAGCAATTATTTTTTCAATTACAATTTTTGCTTCAAATTAATTTAATAACAGAATAAGTTTTAAGTTAAATAATAATATACATTAAAATGAAAGAAGAAATGAGTTTCTTAATTTACTTTAGACGATTTTCTGTAAAAGCGAAATTTAAAATTAAATTATGTAGGAACAGGTTAATTAAAAATAATTCTTTAATTTTACTTTCTGAAGTTGTTATATTTATGATTAGAAATTAAGTAAGTATTATTTCATTATGTATAATATTATGTAAATTGATTTGTAATTGGATACTTTGTTTAATGATTTTAATGTTAAACTTTAATTTCATATTCTTAATAAGGATATTTTTTGTATTAATTTTATTATGTATGTGTTATTTGTGTCCAACAAAGTTCAATTGTGATATTTACTGACCTTCTTCGAGGGACCTTTTCACATCGTCGACTGTGCTTTTAGGTACCCTAAGCTGAATGACGTGGTTCTCTAAAAAGTCAGCAGCAGCGTCCACCAATCTTGATTCAATTTGATTTTCCCTTGACCTTGGCTCGTCTGATAAGGGTTCGAAGGATCGAGCAGACCGTGGAGAGCCGGTACCGAGGAGTGTGACGCCATCAACAATGTTGATTTCCCGTGAGGAAGCAAGATTTTCGGCGTACTTGAGTGCTCTTTCCTGTAACAGATAAAACAAAATATTAGGAAAAGGCTTTCCAAGTGTTAACAGATAAAACAAATCCTTAAGCTAGCCACTTAATTATGATGATCATTAGTGTTGTCCAAATATTATTGCGTAATTGTCAAAGCAATAATATTTTTGTATTATATCCAGGAAGGAATGTGTTTAAGTTATATTGGCTTAAAGGGGCTTTGTCTCACTTTGTATTTATATCAAAGTTGATATTAATTTGAATTTTATTTAAAATGTGTATTTTTGTATTCAATTTATTACACATATTTAAATTTTGATTATGTTACCTGCCCTGTGTTTTTTCCCTTTTATAGCATTGCACTCTATTTAAATATACATTTTTTTAAAAAGATTTTGAAATTAAATTACATCGAATTTATTTTACTTTGACACAAAAGTAGTAAAACTATTATGTTGTAAAATTTTCACATTAAAATTAATAATTTTTAAGTATTTTGAGATATTTGCCCCCAAAAATAAACCATGAAATTTTTAGATAACTATTAATTGATTTTTAAATAGATTAATTTTAGCACATTATCACTTAGAATGAGCACTGAACACCATCACAACACACCTTGAGGCACAAGGAGACATCTTGTTCACCACACCCCTTAACAACTCCGATCACCGAACCCAGGACATCATCTTCACCGGTTGGCTTACAGGCCACCACCGCGATACTAATTAATATAAGATAAACTGTCTTCATTGTTAAATCTTTGGTGGTGCAATGTGTAATGTGGTTATGGTAGCGCGATATGGCCGTTTTATTGGGGCCTCCCCACTGCTGAGGCTGCAGCTCCTCGCCAGCTTGGATAGTTCGCTATCGTAGTACGCGAACATACACAATATAACTATGTGTTAATCTAATATAATATATGATACACTCATAAAAATTAATTGCATTATGATATCAATAGTCATTATTTTAGAAATTTTATTTTTAACTTTATTCATTAAAATGTTGTATAACTTTGTTATGTATATGCTTTTAATTCTTCTAACTAAATATTTGTTTCAATGTGCACATCAAGTTTCAAATAAATTTACAATTCGACTTAAAATTAAACGTTTTGACTGTTGAGAAACGGTTGTTGTTTAGGTTCCATCTAATTCGAACATTTTGTTCAAATCTCGGGGATCAATATGTGTACTTTGTAAAATAATATTTGGAATGTTTATAGATACGCAAATGTATGTATAATTCTTACTATCTAAGATAATAGTTTTTGTAATGCTAAATATACTGTGTTACTAAATATGTAAATGAAAAATAATACACTCGTCTTACTTTTTGGAAAACTAATTACAGTGTTACTTTTAATACCTGATAAAGCACAAGTATTAAAACTACAAAAAAAAATGGCTACAACAACGAAGTACAACAATAAAGTTGGTAATTTAGTGTCTGGATGAATAGATAAATATGTATTTCTGTATGTATATACGGACATATATACATATACATATTATTAAAATTAACTATTTTCGTAAAGTACCAAAACACAAGCGTGTAAACAGAAGTAAATAACTAGGATCGTAATAAGAAATAAATTTAACCAAAAATATTAATGTTATAGCGTTTAAGTTCTAAATGGCTTTGTTTAGGAATATATGTGGACGTGACTGCCCTATTCCTTGCTTGCTGTCTAGCCTCTATTGGTTCCTGACGCCACAGCGTCAGTGCTCGCATGTGTCGTGTTCTGTGCAAGAGGTTAGGGTAGCCGGTTAACGTGCGACTTGTAAGACTCGAAGATCTCTTAACATCAGAAAACCCATGTATTTGTTCGCTGTTTTTAATACTAATATTATAAAGAGAAATGATTGATTTTTTGTTTATTTGTTTGTTTGAAATGAATAGGCTCCGAAACTACTGGACCGATTTCAAAAATTCTTTCACTTTTAGAATGCTACATTATCCTTGAGTGACATAGGCTTTGTTTCATCAAAATCGGCTCAGAAGAAGCCAAGTTACGCAGGCGAAGCTGCGTGAAACTGCTAGTGTCAAATAAAAATAAAAGTATTGTAAATGTATGAGATAATTGATGAAGACTGTTTTCGAAAATTAACTGCAAACTCGTAGACAAATTTAGAAAAAAATATATTATTTCTATATTTAGCTTAAAGAGAAGAAAATTATGCGTGGAAGTTAGCTTTTGTAGATATAAAGATGTTTGACGCAGAAATTTCTTTCTCTACAGACGCATCCTAGGCCTGCTGGTATTGCAGATATCCGTAGGCGGCGCCAATCAAGCTTACCATCAGGTGACCAACTTAGTCGTTAGCCTCCTCTTCTACAATCTTAAGAATTTTGAAGAAGAACTTATGTAACTAAATCATATAATATTAACTGAAAAGTAAAAAGCAAACGACGTGAAATATATGCCCATAATAGATACGAAAAGTAAACGGGGCGTTGCCAACCTTAACCTTTTTGAGTGAATAGCTTTAGTTTAGTGTTTCGTTACCTTTCGGATAGTAGAACGTTGATAGACGTACTAGCGTTAAGGTAATATGATTTTATGTTTTCCTTAAACGGGTTGGCTAAAAGAAATTTAATTCATTTTTAGAGATAACCTCGCCCTTTGACTTACGTTTATTTTAGTACTACGTTTTCTTGTAATTTTTGTTTTGTACAATAAACAGATTGAACAGACAAGATGATGTTCTTGAATAACATAAAATATGTTTTGAAAGAGTCCTGGGGCTCGACCAGGTCGGTTGGACGAGCATAATTTCTCCAGGCACCGTAGCACTGTTCCTGTTACGGGCTGAAGGTTGGGGTAATCGGTAAACTTACTTACGCGAAAAGCGGTACTCAGTTTGGTAACACACGATGTACACACCCAGTGTCTCCATATAAAACACTTAGCTATAAATACAAAATTGAGTAAGGATGTGAGCCGCTTACGTTAATACTAGGACAGTCTGCTGACGGACTACCACAGCATAATTAAAGAAATCGTTCCATCCGTTCACGGGTGCTGCAGTGGCCAAGGGTAATGGAGATTCATTTTTATATATTGGGAGCGCTCAATTATTACGTGACACAATGTTGGAAGATTTTTGACCCCTCTCCTCCCCTTGTAACGCATCGTAATGTTTTTCTGTACCCCTCCCCCTCTCTAAAAGTTACTTGAGTGTTCAAGTGAACATTTTTACCCTAAAATCGCAAAAAGATATAAAATAGATTTTATAATTGGTATATTTTCAATGGCCTTCGCGGTAATAAGACTAAATAAAATTTATATTTTTTTATATTTACTAAATAAATAATCTTTTTTTATTTAAAAAAAGTGTTACGTAACGTGTTGTAAAAAACGCTATGTCGCTGTGAAATTCTACCTCCTAGTCAGATGTCACGGTGCTAGTGACGGTAAGCCTATGCTCGCCTTTTACGAGCTGCCTGGCAGGAAGGCAGATGGTCTATTCTGCAAAGGAGCCCGGATCAACACGGGAAACAATTAAAATAAATTTGTATTATCATACATCGGTGTTAGATTCCAAATAAAATTGAAAGTAGTTTTATATTTAAGGTTATCACGTAGTCATCAGTAGTTGTATGTAGAGCATAAATGAAACTAAATATCTTACTACAAAATATTTTTCTAATTAAAGCTAGCGCGTTATACTCGTAAAACTAACGAAGAACCAACTGAACAAAATGTGACATGGATATGTATGATTTCAAATGACATTCACAAGTCGCATTTCATATGTGATAAGGCAGTGAATAAGCGCTTTGGTTCTCCGGATGTTTTTTTTTTTATTTATTTTTTATGATATTGGAAGGCAAACAAGCAGACGGATTTCCTGATGGTAAGAAATTCAAGCCACCTGTCACCAAAGGTAGTAATGGTGCGTTGCCAACCTGAGGAAGGGGTGTTAGACCTCGAGTGAAAGTAAGTTTACCGGCTACCTTACCCTACAAACCGGAATACGTCATGACGATGTGGCGGCAGGAATAGGTAAGGCGGTGGTACCAATCCCGGTGAGTCGCTGCAAAACTCTACCACCTAGTCAGATGCCACGGTGTTAGTGACGGTAAGCCTATTCTCGCCTTTTACGAGCTGCCTGACAGGAAGGTAGGTGGTCTGTTCTGCAAAGGAGCCCGGACCAGCACGGGTAGGAGATATGAGTGGCTTATAGATACCACAGATGTTAAAGATTGCCGGTGTCTTAAGGCTGGGACAGCCCATTGTGTAGGACTACCAGCTACCCCATCCTCCGGACGGGAATATGACACTGTCATCATCAAAATTTTAGGCTCTATCGATTGATGTAAGTGACGTTTTGACATCATAAAACAAGTATTTACTATACACGTAAGATTAGGCGAACCAAAACCAAAACATAATTTATGAAACGGAATAGTTAGTATAAAAATTTTGCCACAAATGACATGTATCTTCACATATAAAATCAAATCTCTTAAGTTTTCATTGGACTATTTATTGCTAAAGCTTCTTACATTATTTCGGACCTTAAAGTCATTTAAGCTCAAAAGATAAATTTTGAATTCAAACTAAGTATTTTTACACTAACGTCAGTCATCACACGCAACAACAGATTTTGAAAATCATACAATATATTTATCTGTGATATTCAAATTCGTTAACACGTGTTTTATTTATTTTATTAAATGTACCAACATCGTTTAAAAGAACTTATTAAATTATAACATATTTTTAACTATAAGTCTCGAATTAAAACAAGTAATAACTATTCATAAGTTGAATTATAAGAAATAATTACCAATGCAAAGTTTTATTTCAAAAAATATTAGTAGGTAATACATAAACAATTAAGCCATTGTAATTTAATTTCTTCAAATATTTATTCTGTAATTAGAATAAAAGTTGTTAAGAATTTGTTGTTATGTTCGTTTTTATTATTTAAGTGTAGTATCTAGTTACAGAAAATATAAGTCCTCATTTCTAGTGCAGAGACAAAGTCAGTAATTACGATTTTACACTAAAAGGAAGATTGAAAAATTATCGATTATGAGATACATACATATCTTCACAATAAGTCCCGTACGGGGTAGGCAGAAAGTATCGATTGCCAGACCTTACGATCCTGACAAACCTGTCTGGCTATCTTTACATTCATTACTCTTTTCATACAAACATGCTGATTTCGGAGACTCTTGACACCTCCTTCGGATAACATCCGAGTGATCAGATCGTGGAATGTCAACCTAGGTCTCCCCGGGTCCTACACCTACATCCATCCATATTCGCTTGGTATAACTATCTGCCTTGTCAATCTCTCATCAGTCATTCTTTCTACATGTTCTTACCAGCGGAGCATACCCTTTCTCATTTTAATACCAACACTTTCTTTCAATCCCACTCTTTCTCGGATATCAATGTTACGAATACGGTCAGCGAGCGTAATATAACAGATTTTTCGTAGCGCTCTCATTTCGACCGCATTTATCCTACTTTCATGCTTTTTCTGACATACCTACCTAACTCTCGCTTCCATACAATAACATCGGGATAAGCACAGAATTAGAATTAGTAAGCACTAATTAGTCTAGCTTTTGACTCAAAACCTCAGTTTGAGATAGCTTACTTAGCACTCCATTCACACTTTTCCCTGCACCCACTCTCTTTTCTACATCGGCGTTGTACTTTCCATCCCTGCTCAAAGCACACCCAAGATTCATTTCATTCACTTCTGGCTCTGGCTTCGTATCTTGCAAAACACCATTATTTTGTTTTTAAACGCATTCAAGAGTAAGCCTCTTTCATTTCAATCACCTTTCATAACTGTGGTCAGTGTTAGCAGCTTAAATGGTGTAGAAGTTTTTACAGGGAAACCTATAATTTAAAATAAAATAAAAGTAGCAGTTTGAACCATTATCTTGTAATCATTACCAAAATTACGTCTGATTTGTTAACGTCTAATGCTTTTCAATATTAAATTGTACTGTAAG